>JBBBDQ010001020.1:965000-1180000 GCA_037127315.1 Ascarosepion bandense | reverse complement strand
AACTCCCTAACCACTCTTTCTCATCACTTTCCCCTATGTAACCCCCTAACCACCCTTTCTCATCACTTTCCCCCAATGTAACCCCCTAACCACTCTTCTCTCATCACTTTCCCCTATGCAACCTCAACCACTCTTTCTCATCACTTCTCCCCCAATGTAACCCCCTAACCACCCTTTCTCATCACTTTCCCCTATGTAACCCCCTAACCACTCTTTCATCACTTTCCCAATGTAACCCCCTAACCACCCTTTCTCATCACTTTCCCAATGTAACCCCCTAACCACTCTTTCATCACTTTCCCCAATGTAACCCCCTAACCACCCTTTCTCATCACTTTCCCCAATGTAACCCCCTAACCACCCTTTCTCATCACTTTCCCCAATGTAACCCCCTAACCACCCTTTCTCATCACTTTCCCCAATGTAACCCCCTAACCACCCTTTCATCACTTTCCCCTATGTAACCCCTTAACCAATCTTTCTCATCACTTTCCCCAATGTAATCCCCTAACCACCCTTTCTCATCACCTTCCCCTATGTAACCCCCTAACCACCCTTTTCATCATCACTTTCCCAATGTAACCCCCTAACCACCCTTTCTCATCACTTCTTCCCTATGTAACCCCCTAACCACCCTTTCATCACTTTCCCCAATGTAACCCCCTAACCACCCTTTCTCATCACCTTCCCTATGTAACCCCCAACCACCCTTTCTCATCACTTTCCCAATGTAACCCCCCAACCACCCTTTCTCATCACTTTCCCCATGTAACCCCCTAACCACCCTTTCTCATCACTTTCCCCAATGTAACCCCCTAACCACTCTTTCTCATCACTTTCCCAATGTAACCCCCTAACCACCCTTTCTCATCACTTTCCCCAATGTAACCCCCTAACCACCCTCTTTCTCATCACTTTCCCCAATGTAACCCCCTAACCACCCTTTCTCATCACTTTCCCAATGTAACCCCCTAGCTAATTTTCTCATCACTTTCCCAATGTAACCCCCTAACCACCCTTTTCTCATCACTTTCCCCAATGTAACCCCTTAACCACCCTTTCTCATCACTTTCCCCTATGTAACCCCCTAACCACCCTTTCTCATCACTTTCCCCCTATGTAACCCCCTAACCACCCTTTCTCATCACTTTCCCCAATGTAACCCCCTAACCACCCTTTCTCATCACTTTCCCCAATGTAAACTCCCCCCTAACCCTTTCTCATCACTTTCCCAATGTAACCCCCTAACCACCCTTTCTCATCACTTTCCCCAATGTAACCCTAACCACCCTTTCTCATCACTTTCCAATGTAACCCCCTAACCACCCTTTCTCATCACTTCCTCCCCAATGTAACCCCTTAACCACCCTTTCTCATCACCTTCCCCTATGTAACCCCCTAACCACGCTTTCTCATCACTTTCCCCAATGTAACCCCCTACCCACCCTCTTCTCATCACTTTCCCCAATGTCCCCCTAACCATCCTTTCTCATCACTTTCCCCAATGTAACCCCCTAACCACCCTTTCTCATCACTTTCCCCAATGTAACCCCCTAACCACCCTTCTCTCATCACTTTCCCAATGTAACCCCCTAACCACCCTTTCTCATCACTTTCCCCTATGTAACCCCCTAACCACCCTTTCTCATCACTTCCTCCCCCAATGTAACCCCCTAACCACTCTTTCTCATCACTTTCCCCCTATGTAACCCCCTAACCACTCTTTTTCATCACTTTCCCCAATGTAACCCCCTAACCACCCTTTCTCATCACTTTCCCCTATGTAACCCCCGAACCACTCTTCATCACTTTCCCCAACAAACCCTAACCACCCTTTCTCATCACTTTCCCCAATGTAACCCCCTAACCACCCTTTCTCATCACTTTCCCCAATGTACCCCCCTAACCACCCTTTCTCATCACTTTCCACAATGTAACCCCCTAACCACCCTTTCTCATCACTTTCCCAATGTAACCCCCTAACCACCCTTTCTCATCACTTTCCCAATGTAACCCCCTAACCACCCTTTCATCACTTTCCCAATGTAACCCCTTAACCAATTTTCATCACTTTTCCCCTATGTAACCCCCTAACCACCCTTTCATCACTTTCCCCAATGTAACCCCTCAACCACCCTTTCTCATCACTTTCCCCAATGTAACCCCTAACCACCCTTTTCTCATCACTTTCCCCTATGTAACCCCCTAACCACCCTTTCTCATCACTTTCCCCTATGTAACCCCCTAACCACCCTTTCTCATCACTTTCCCCAATGTAACCCCCTAACCACCCTTTCTCATGACTTTCCCCAATGTAACCCCCTAACCACCCTTTCTCATCACTTTCCCCAATGTAACCCCCTAACCACCCTTTCTCATCACTTTCCCCAATGTAACCCCCTAACCACCCTTTCTCATCACTTTCCCCAATGTAACCCCCTAACCACCCTTTCTCATCACTTTCCCCAATGTAACCCCCTAACCACCCTTTCTCATCACCATCCCCATCTAACCCCCTAACCACTCTTTCTCATCACTTTCCCCTATGTAACCCCCTAACCACCCTTTCTCATCACTTTCCCCTATGTAACCCCCTAACCACTCTTTCTCATCACTTTCCCCAATGGAACCCCCTAACCACCCTTTCTCATCACTTTCCCCTATGTAACCCCCTAACCACTCTTTCTCATCACTTTCCCCAATGTAACCCCCTAACCACCCTTTCTCATCACTTTCCCCTATGTAACCCCCTAACCACTCTTTCCCATCACTTTCCCCTATGTAACCCCCTGCGCAATAGTGGCACTAAAATGCCTTGCTTGAGGTGAAATGATTAAAGAAAAAACTAAAAAAGATGTATACCTGTATAATATTGAATATGCAAAAGAATTATTAGAAACTTTTTAGAAATTGTTCGGAGAAACTACATTCTTTGGTTTCGCTAATTTTGAGTTGCACGGCTAGGATCAGAATAGGAGACTATTTCCTCGATCACTATAATCCCAAGTCTAGAGTTAACCGTTATCGTCCCCTCCTGTCCGTATAAACTACTCATTAACGTGACCCTCTACCCCGAGTGCCCCCTGCGTCTTGTAACCTTACTGTTAAAAAAAACCCTGCTAGGTAACCTTGATATATTTGGGAAGGACATTAAAATAATCAAGAACCTATACTGGCAGCCAACCATCTGCATACGGATAGAAAATAAATTTAGTATATATAGTAAAATAGAAAGCTGTCTAAGACAAGGATGTGTCTTCTCGCCGGATTTATTCAACCTATCAATCATTCTCTTAATTCATTTTCTTATTTTAAAGAGTCCATCAACCTACTCAAGTCCTACCAAGATTCATTATTGGTGGACACAATCTTAACATATATGCATTTGACATAGTGTTGACAGCAGACACAGAAAAGGAAACTGCAGTCATTCCTTCAGAAGGAAGTGAAAGAAAGTGAGAAGAAAAGACTAAGCATCAATTGCAAGAAATCAGAATATATGGTTGTTAAGAAAAGTCCATCAGTGGAGATAACAAAATTAAATAACTTAAATATAGGTGAAGTATAGGCTATGGTGGTACAGTGGATATCGGCTCGGAACGAAAAACCGGGGAGCCGTGTTCGAATTCCAGTTGAATCCATAGTATTCACTTACGCGCAAATACCCTTGGGAAAGGTATTAATCCGTCTATTCCTTCCAGTTATAGGTTAAATAGCAGGACAGATTGGGTTCTATAGCCTTAGCTGGCAACCAGTCTACTGCAGAAAGTAATAGTAACCTACTGTGGGATAATCATCTGCCCAGTCAGTCATGTCTCTTTCGAGACATGATCGCCCAAGCGTGTTTCACGTATGGCACTTAACTGATAGGCTATGGTATAACTGGACAATTGTTTGACCTTATCCAGTTATTCCTTTCAAATCGCACAATGAAGGTAGTACTGAACAGGCATGCCTCCCAATACTATCATACGAATGCGGGTGTCCCTCAAGGCTCTCTATTCTAGGTCCTATGCTTTTCCTTATCTTCATTAACGACCTCCCAGATGTAATAAGATCCCAAGTAGGCATATACGCTGACGACACTACGGTTTACTCTCGCATCGATCAAAAATCTACCGAGGCTGACAAAGCAAACCTCGCTGCCGAGCTTGAAAAAGACCTCTAATTCGTGGCCGACTGGGGTAAGAAATGGCTTGTGAATTGTAATGCTTCCAAAACGAAGCTGCGATCTATTAACCATCATAGACCATCGCTCCTACCCCCTCCCCCCATTAGCATGGATCAGGCTAGTCTCCCTGAAAGCAAAACACTGCGCCTCCTTGGGTTAACTCTCACACCAGACCTCAAGTGGAATGACTACATAGAATCCATAGCTAAATCCGCTGCTAAGAAAGTCGGTTCTCTGTGTAAGGCCAGGAAGTTTTTCACTTTCTTACCGGCGCAATGTGGCTTCCCTGTGTCTCTTCTAAAAATATTTTCACGGCTTCTACTCCGATGAACTTAGCTCATTGGTGCCCCTTATATATGAATTTAGTCGAGCCACAAGATTAGCAACTAGGTCCCACCCTTTTACTGTGAAACCAATAAAATGTAAGCGCAAATTTTACTCCATCAGCTTCTTTTTCTCGCACTTCCTGCCCGTGGAATTCCATTCCATTTACTTGCTTCCCCCGACAGCTACAATATCCAAGAATTTAAATGTAAAGTCAGTAGTCATCTCCTATCTCAATAACCTGCATTTTCTCTCTCATGCTCCTTTCTCTGTCCACTCCACTCTCATCAGTATTCTTATCCTTCTCTTACCCACTTCCTGACACCCCCTATAACCTGTCACTCTTTCTAATAACGTTTCTTCTATGTAACCCCCTGCAACAGTAGCAGTTAAATGCCTTGCTTGGGGCGATATGACAAAAAAAAAGTGTTTTAACAAAGGACAAAAAGTGCGACACTAAAATCCGAAGGCGCATTTGGATAGCAAAAGATGGCTTTCAAAAGCCAAGCAAAGAAACAGGACAATTATATTAGAAAATAAGAAAGAAATGGTTAAACAATTGCGTAATATCGTTTCTAAGCGAACGCTGGACAAGCTCTTTACAAATGAAGAAGAGATTTGAAGCCACAGAAAATTCTGATAATACCATATATTGAACATGTGGGGGCATCTCAACGTGGTGTAATGGTTAACAATCTTGTATTGCTGGAACTTATTATAACTGAGTAGTGAGTTCAATCCTTATTGGGTACCCGACGCTTTCGGCCTTTTGCTATATCTAAGCAGCGCTTAGAAAATCAACATTTACTGAACATGTGACCAACGAAGAAATTTTAAAGAAAATGGAAACAAAAAGGACGCTTACACTTAACGTCAGAAACAGACTGTTGAAATTTCAAGAATGAGGAAAGATCGTTTGGAAAATTGGATACTCACAGGGCATATTGTAGGCAAAGCTACAAAGGACAGGAAATTGTGGAGGCCCATAATTTCCAACGCCCTGCCGAGATACGGGACATAGAAAACGAAGTACTATTTTCTGGTTGATTCTTAAATGTCTTTATAGCTTAGCGGAAGTCTTTTCGTTCAAAATTCAAGCCTCAACCTGTACCACATCCTCAAATGGAATTTCATTTGATCTGCTGAGTAACTTAACAATAATCACGCGAAGAAATCTCCCGAGACATCGAACGTTAATTGATTCAAACTGATGTAATTGTAAACATGAATGAAAAGAAAGTTTTATTTACAAGAATTCCAAGTAATAAAATAAAAGTTGAATGAAAGTTTATAGCGATGTCATAAAAAAGCTGAAAGTGTATTCTTTACAGCTTACTGTCCAATTGACTTGTAAACAATAAGTAGTGAAATTTTACGTAGTTCCGCAAATGTTTATGTATGAATGTGGACAGCTATGGCGATAGCTAAATTCAAGGCGTTGGAAGTAATATTAAATTAAATTTACTACGTTGCTTTGAACTTGAAAGAATGTTAATGATCTTTAAGAAGAGTGTTCACTCAACATTGAGTTGAGGTTGAGAAGGTGTCGGGTCCTGGCTGGCAAAAATTATACGTGTTGAATTGGTGAGAATAAAAGAATAACCGAAAAAAAAAAACAAAAAGAGAGAAACTTTTATTATACGGCGAACATTTGGTACAGAGAATTTTCAAGGAAGGTTTCGTGAAAGAAAGTGTAATTGGGAATAATCTTACCAAAGTTCTTTTAAAAAGAAGGACTGAACATAGTCGAATTTGCTCTGTTAGTGAGTGAGTGGACTGAGCATGCAAGCAACGATGAGGTGTTGGAAAGAATGGCAACAAAAAGGAAATTAATACTGAGCATCAGGAAGAGACAACTGAAGTTCCTGGGACATGCAATGAGGAAGGAGAGCCTAGAGAACCTGATACTGACTGGTCAGATAGAAGGAAGGAGAGACAGAGGAAGGCAGCGGATAACATATTTGCAGGGTCTGATCAGGTGGATGACGAAACGGGGGTTGCCAGGAGCAACAGGAGCAAACATACTAAGAGCCACAAGGGATAGTGAGACGTGGAGAACCATGATCGCCTACGTCCTGAAGGGACAGGGCACATAGAAGAAGAAGAAGAAGAAGAAGAAGAAGAAGAAGAAGTGAGTGAGTGAGTGGATAGTGTATCTAGTGTATGAAGAGATTCGAGTCCTACTTACCGTTGTCTGAAAAGAGGGCCAGTCTCTTGAAATTCCTGCAACGCATACAGTTTATTTACGCATGCCCCTCTCCAATCGATCGCTGTTGCCAATAGTATTTTAATACATACATGTCTAGTCAAACAGGTTACAGGCTGAATGGTTTACGCCCATGAAATTGGAGTGTGAGGTTCACACAATTAATGAAAACAATAAGATTTAAAAAATGTTCTAAAATACATACACACACACATATATATATACACATTCGTTATCCACATACAAGCCTGTTTCGCTTGTTTTGTTTGGAGTCGCTAAACCCTAAGCCATAGGCGCATGGAATCGGAGAAGGGAAATTTTAGCGTGTTATATATAAGCGGTGTATACACACGCCAGTCACCAAAAGAACTCAATTCATTTCTGAAGAGTTATGTATATATATATATATATATAGTACTGTGCAAAAATATTGGGACAAGAACTATTGTTTCTTTTATGAGGTATATTGACAGAAAATAAACAATTTAGTTAAAGTAATTGTATTCGATTTACTCAGCAGATGCTTTAACAAGAAAAGAATACTTGTTACAAAATAAATTTAATATTTAGTATAATAGCCTTTTGTTTTGATCACAGCCTTCATTCTGTCAGGCATTGACATAAGCTTCTTCAATGTATCTAATGGTATCTCCTGCCAAGCAGCTTGCATTTGTTTCCAAAGTGTGTCAATATATCATTAGATCTATCAATTTGAGAGCGGTGGGAATAGGAAAAAAGTCAGTCATATCCAAGGATAATAGAATAATGAGTAGCTTCAAAATAACTTGTTTAAAAACAAATAGGAAAAATTAAATATAACTTTTTTTAATACATTTCTTTTACAACTAGTTTTAATTAATTAATATTTATTAGCAATTTACTTGTTTTTTCATCCTGTTTGAATTCAAAGAAATGAGAATGACCCCAACCATTGCCTTCACACTCATCAAGAAAAAAACAGAACAGGAAGATTAAACCCTGCTTTATACGCCTCACAAAGAGTACAAAACAGTTCTTGTTCACATATTGTTGCACAAAAATGTATATATATATATATATATATATATATATATATATATAGAAGTCATCTTTATGTGTAGATGCATATATATATATATATATATATATATATATATATATGTATCTACACAAAAGATGACTATATATGCATATATATATATATATATATATATATGCATCTACACAAAAGATGACTATATATATATATATATATATATATATATAAATTAAAATAAATTTTAAAACTCAAAAATGTTGAATGAACATTTCAACATGAAATCCCTAAGAGAGATTTCACGTATCCTCAGCAACACAGTCTATATCAAAATGAAGAAAAGTAAGATTAAAAAGGAGAAAAAAAAAGGTAGAGAAATAAAAAAAATAAAAAATAAATAACGGTTAAGATTTGAGAAATATACGTCACAATTTTTTTTTTTAAATCAGTCTGTTTTAGTTTTTTACTTTTTGATAGAGTTGTAAGTAAAGAGATTTTAATTACATTGAGTTCTCCTCCTGTATATCATTTTTTAATATTAATTTTTTTTAAATATTAATTAGGATCAGGGTTTTGGAATTTACCTTCCTACTTTTCCGTTTCGGATTAAAGTAAAATAAAAATATGCATCTACACAAAAGATGACTATATATATATATATATATATATATATATATATATATATATATATATATATATATATATGCGTCTACACACAAGTAAGTGGCGTCAAAACAATCATTGAAAACAAAACAACATGGAATCCCCAAATTAGAGAAGGTCTCTAGATTATTTCACTTCCGAAATTTCTTATAAATGCAAATAAAACGGCGAGATATAACCATAATAGGTACCTTCGACTCATTTTTGATATCTAAATTTTAAATTGAATTTTTAAAAACAAAGTTTTTTGAAACTTTTATTTTAGTTTTAATTGAAAGCTAAATGATTAAATTTACTATTTCCAGTAAGCAAAACATTCTAGTGCATTTAAAAGAGAAATGATATTGATTGGAATCTAAGATTTTGAGATTAAAAAAAAATTAATTTTTTGGTCATTTTTAGCGATTGATAGATTTGTAAACAAAAGTTAATTTTCGGTTTTAAAATTCTTGCAAAAATAAAATATATAGCAGTGACACGTTATTTCTAGAAAATTAGCAAATTTAATTTGAAATTAATCTGATTTTCACAAGTATTATTTATTTATAACATGAAATTTAAAATAAAACTATTTTTAAACACAGCGTTGACCCTTCTAACTTATCCACGTAATTGAAATCTGTTGACAGATCGAGATAAGATAAGCGTACGGCGATCATAAGTGCCATAATTGTACTATTTTTTCGGTAAAGGGGAGTTACTCTGAAACATATTACCTTTTAATTTACGCATAGAAATTACCATACAAAAAAAAATCAAATGCACACACACACACACACACACACACACACACACACACACACACACACACACACACACACACAAAATGAAAATTTTTTCAAAATTCGGTAGCTAAATGATTTGGATTAAACTTTTCAATTTTCGATTAGTAAATAGAGTCTTCACTATGAAACCTGCCAGCCTAACGTCTACAAGAATTGAAAATATTTTTAAAATACTTTTGAAACTTTAAAAATTATTATAATAAAAAATAAAAACAATTCTTTTAAAGTTTTATTATTAATCAAAAAATCTTTTTGTCTGACATTTATATTATTTATTAACGCAATTAAAAGCTTATCTAATTAAATAATATCATAATTTTATTACATCTTTTACTTTAATATTCGGAACAGATTTTTGGTAAAAGGGGCCAAATAGTTTTAAAATATAAAAATAATTTACATTCCCTAGTTAGTTTAATTAATAAACAATTTTTGCCTACAGAATTTTATATTTTGAAATTTCGTGAACTTAGGTGGAGGTGGGTAACATGTAAAAATAGAAATATTTTTAACAAGATTTAAAAAAAATGATTTCAAAATGAATTGCATTTATTTGCGAATAAGTTCTGAAAGTTTTATTAAAAAATCTGATAATTATTTGATTTTTGCAAGAATTTCCAAATTAATATGTTTGTCATCGGAAAAACCTGAGTTACGTAATTTTACGTTTTCCATTGTAAACTCTCGTAAAGATTTGGTTATCCACTAACTCAAGTTAAAACAAAATTTTTACCAAAATTTCTAATGTGTTAGAAGGAATTAAAAACTACTTGGTTTCAGTGAACAAAAGAAAGAAAGAAAGAAAGTATTTAAAATAGAAATTTTCACCAGCAAAATCTACTACATAAAATTATCGGGCTATTCTAAGATTACTGGGTTAGTTAATAAACATCAAAGAATAATACGTAAGCAGATTTTCTGTCGAATTATTTTGGAGGAAATGTGCAATTAATACTTTAATATACGTAAGGATTGAAATATCTTCCACCTTACAAGGACTGGAGTTTTTAGGGCTGAACCGAAAAAGGCGCATACGATATTGCAGACATATGTATATGTCTCCACCTTGTAAAAAGTTTTAAGCTTCTTGAGAATTCACAGAGGTTTCAAATCAGAAATGATGAACTGCAGATACCCCTGGGGGGGTGAAACCGAAAAAAGAATTCCATATGTTCAGCACCTGAGAAATTTCGCAAGGCTCCATTGTGGCATGATAATGGTTCGCATATGTGAAGACAAGGCCCTAGGATACAAAATACTCTAAAATACATATATGACGCATATATATATATATATATATATATATATATATATATATATATATAATAGCACATTATCTGTAAAAATAAACCAGGGGATTATTTACGTATTTATCGGTAATTTGTATAGGATTAGAGTGTAGAAGCTGTGAACTCAGTGAAACGTTTTACAAGTTATTATCTTTGTTTCTCTCACCACACACACACACACACACACACACACACACACACACATACACACACACACATATATATATATATATATATATATAATTCTGTTTCTAATCTACCTATCCATATCTCTCTCTATTTATCTGTCTATCTAGTCTTAGGTGCTTAATACAAAGGGAGGGTTAATAATCGGGTGTTAAGGTCGGGTATATATATTGATATATCCCGAAAAAGAATACAGTATAAGAAGATCAGTTGAAGAATTGAACGCAAGGTACAATTAACAATAATAAACATATAGGCAAGTCACGGGTTGGAGCAGAATCGACTACCGAATAGTGAATGCCTTCGCCTAGAGACCTTTCCTGTATTTACTAGCCTTCCCACGCAAAGCCAGATGTGACACATGGTCATTTTATAGTGGGTATTCCCGGCCATATAGTCGGCCCAAAAAATCTGTCTATTTTTCCCCAGTCGTGGTTCTACTCTTCGGCGGAACCACGACTGGGTTTGTGCCCTCTGCGCGGAAGCAGAGAGCGCCCTCTACCCGAAGGCAGAGGGCTGACAGTGTCATAGAGCAGTCAGGCGAATGCCTAAGCGTTTTCCCCTCGTCGTACCGTTCGTTACCGTCTTTTATAAAGTAGAGTATTCTATTCTCGAGGGATGACAGGGTGTTCCACTATAACATATATATATATATATATATACACGCTTCATCAGTGATCCTTTTCATTATGGGTTGATCGGTGATGAAGCGAATCAAGTTCGCTGAAACAATCATTCGATTTATATATATATATATATATATATATATATATATATATATATATATATATATATAAAATACTAATCACAGTGAAACTAACATCAATTATAAGAAATTAAATAGTTAGAACTGGCTCTAACTTAACTATAATTTAATCGTCTTGAACACCCAGAAGAGAACCTCTTCTTAGAGCAAAGGTGGGTGATAAAAAAAGAAACAAACGGCGTATAAGCACAAAATGTCGAGTACCCGTTAGAAAGAAAATAAAGCCTGAGACGAATCCTGAACAATAAAGTGCTCGACACGAAAGTACGAAAGTAGAGCTACAAATGCAAAAAATCTAAACGTGCGCCAAAACCTACCGCGGTTTCACACTACGGTTCTTCAGGGTATGGCTCTGAAGAACCGTAGTGTGAAATCGCGGTAGGTTTTGGCTCACATTTAGATTTTTTGCATATATGTATATATATATATATAAGTGTGTGTGTGTGTGTGTGTGTGTGTGTGTGTGTGTGTGTGTGTTTTTTTGTAAATATTTATAAATTTCTCTTACGATTCTTCAGCATCATCTATGTGCTGTGTCTCTTCAAGACGTAGGCGATCACGACCCTCCAATTTTCCCTATTCTTTGTTGCTCTTAATACCCCTCCTCCTGTTACTCCACTCAGTCCTCGCTCCACCATCCATCTGTTCAATTCCATCAGGTATGTTGTACGCTGCTTTCTCTTGTCCCTCTTCCCTTCTATCTGTCAGGTGAGTATCAGGTTCTCCAAGCAGCACTTCATCATTACGTGTACCAAAAATTTCATCTGTCTTTTCAGGTCCCTTTTTCTGCCTATCTTCTCGTGTCCTCCGTCCATAGTTTCCTCGGTATCCTTTCGTAGAACTTTATTCCGGTTGCTTCAAGTCTTTCCTTCATTTTTGATGAAAACTTTCGGCATTCGCTGCCATATTGAAAAGACAGACATCACATAACAATCAAGCACTCACTTCTTTGTTCCCAGTGAAACTTTCCTGTCTCTGAACACTCTACTCAACTTCTGGAATGCATCCTTGGCCATGTAAATACGCCTTCGGATCTTCGGATCGCACTTTCCGTTCTCTGTTAGAACAATTCCCAGATATTCAAATTTCTGCACCGGTTTGATTTTCTTTACACCAATTTGTAGTTCGCATGTTGGGGTCATCTTTTTACTGATTATCGTACAATCTGTTTTCTTGTAGTTTATTTGTAGTCCTTTCTTTTCGTTTTCTTTAACTATTTCCTGTAAGAGGTATTGTAGATTCTTTCCTGTGCCTGCTATCAGCACTGTATCATCTGTGTATCTTATATTGTTCAGATTACGGCCACCAATGAGGAATCTTGGCAGAACTTCGAGAATTCTTAGAATGGTCTCACTGTATAGGTTGAATAGATCTGGTTAGAATACATATCCTTGTCTTACACCCTTTTCAATCTTTGAGTACCTGCTGAACTCGTTTCTTGTCCATATGCAGGCAGTTAGCTGCCAGTGAAGGTTCTCAATAAATCCATGCTCTTTCCTGAAAATGTGAAGGTTGCCAAGTGTTTCTATCAGGTCTTTGTGGCATATTTTGTCAAATGCTTTTGCATAGTCGATAAAATACGAGGATCATTCAATAAAGAAGGTGGGTTTTTCGGTATCAGGACTTCTAATACAGATAGAAGCTTACATTTTTAAATTTTTTTTCTTTTAATTCTTTTTCAAAGGGATTCAATCTTTTTTTTTTCAGATTGAAAAAAAAAACTTTGAGAGTTTTGGAGATTAACAAAGATGGCTGACCAAGAAGCATGCTACAGGATTGAACAGAGGCCGATTATCAAGTTTTTGGTAGCTGAAGGGTGCAAACCAGTTGAAATTCATAGGAGAATGTCAACTGTGTATGGTGCCACATGTTTCAGCTAAAAATGTCTACAAGTGGGCTAAATTGTTTAAAGAAGGACGGAATAGTGATCAGGATGAAAACAGTCCTGGGAGGCCTACAGAAGTAAGGTCTCCTGAGGTGATCAAATTAGTCAATGACCTCATTCAGTCTGACAGAAGGGTGACTGTGGATGACATTGCAAAGACATTGAACCTATCTGTTGGGACAGCACACAAAATTCTCTATTATGAGTTTGCCTACTCATCAAGAAAACACAAGGCCTCATACAGCAGCCCAATCGATGCAGACCATCAACGAACTGAGCTAGGAACTGGTTCCTCACCCCTCTTACAGCCCAGACTGTGCCCCTTCTCACCTGTTTGGTCCCTTGAAAGTGTTCACGAGACGCACGAAGTTTAAAAGTGACGCTGACGTCAAAAGTGCTATGAACGATTGGCTGAAACATCAGTCCAAAGATTTTTACGCTGAGGGAATACAGAAACTTATGCACAGACGGGAAAAGTGTGTGACACTGCTAGAAGAATACGTTGAAAAAAAAAAAAAAAAACTTCTATCTGTATTAGAAGTCCTTATAGCGAAAAATTCACCTTATTTATTGAATGACCCTCGTAGAAGTCCTTATAGCGAAAACTTCAATTTATTTATTGAATGACCCTCGTACAAGTACACGTTGCCCTTTCTGATAACACTCTTAGCATAAATATTGCGTTCTTTGTTCCAGTGTCTTTGAAGAAACCGCACGCTTCTTGTCCTATTTCCGGTCTGATTCTGCTGCGTGTTCTGTACATCAGAATTCTGATGATTAGTTTTGTTATGTGAATCATTAACCAGATCGTTCGGTGGAGTTCACATTCATTCGCACTTTGTTTCTAAGGCAGTGCTATGAAAATCGTTCTGCTTAGGTCTTTCGGAATTTCGCCATTGTTGTAGATATAATTTATAATTTCTGTGATTTTGTCTTCGCCGAAGTCTTCTAAGATTTACAACATCTCTAATACAATACTGTCTAGTCCAGCTGCGTTGTCTCTATTCAGTTTGGCCAATGAAGCTTCCATCTTAGATTTTAATATTTCTGGTCCGTCGGTATTCCTGTGAAATGTCAGCTGTTATCTTGTATCATGGATGACATTTCTTATCTCTTATATATTCTTTCCATCTCTGAAGTATTTCCCCTGTTTTAATACGAGTGCTTCATCCTTGGATTTTATGCATCCTGTTGAGGAGCATGGTTTTGGCCTCTTCTTCTTCTTCTTCTTCTTCTTCTTCTTCTTCTTCTATGTGCTCTGTCCTTTCAGGACGTAGGCGATCACGGCTTTTCAAGTCTCCCTATCCCTGGTGGCTCTTAACACGCTTTCTATTACACCACACAACCCTGGTTCTGTCATCCACCTGATAAGACCTTTCAAATATGTGATCCGCTGCTTTCCCCTGTCTCTTTTCCCTTTATGTGGCCTGTTAGTATCAGGTTCTCCAAGCACTCTTTCGTCATTACATGCCTCAGGAATTATAACTGTCTCTTCCTGGTGCTCAGTATTAATTTCCTTTTAGTTTACATCATTTTCAAAACCTCATCATTGCTCACATGCTCGATCCATGATATCCTCAGCATCCTTCTGTAGAACCACATTTCAATTACTTCAAGTTTTCCTTTATCTTTGATGAGATTGTCCAGCATTCACTACCATATTTTGTCCTGTTAACTCCCTTATTTTTTTATGCATGTCTCCTTTATTGTTCGTGCTTAATCTCTCTATTTCTGCGCATTTGTCGTTGAGGAATTCCTCTTTCACCTCCTTACGTTTGCTTTTTATTTCTTTGTGTAGTCTTCTATATTTCGCTTCATGTACTGGTATTATTTTCCATCTTTTCCATCATGTTCAGAATCTCATCTGCGATCCACTCATTTTCCCTTTTACGTCTTTTTTCTTTCCGGATTATGTCATTGGCCGATGCCACTAATACTTCTTTTAGGGCGTCTCACTTTGAATTTCCGTTTCCTATTTGTCCGATGAATATTTTTTTCACTTTATCCTTGCACTTTTCCTGCCGGGTTGAGGTCATTCACGAGTGTGTTCTAGTGAAGTCTCGGTGCTGCATTAGTCTTCTTAATTCTCGGGTGTTTAACCCTTACTTCCACAGTCGGCACTTGGATAAGTTTTACAATGAACAACTGCATTCCTGAATCTCCTGTTAATTGTTATGTAATAAATTTCTTTTTTTTTTTTTTGTCACCTCCCGGGCTTCTCTGTGTCCATAGTCTTCTTGAGTGTACCTGAAGCTGTGTGTTGGTTATTAGCTGGTCATTCGCAGTGCACAATTGAACCCATTTTTTCTCCCTCATTGTGTTTTTCTAAACCGAAGTTGCCAACTGTTACCCCTTCCCTCTCCTTACCCTCTCTTTTTCATTCAGGTCTCCCATGGTAACGATAATTCTACTTTCTTGAGATTTTCACTGAGGCTTGGTGCCATCGAGTGAGGAGTAATATGATTCTATTTTTGTCTCAGTGCTTTGCATTGTCGGTGCATACACTGTTATAACCACAGTGTTGAAGGGCATGCATTTCAATTTGACCAGGAAAACTCTTTCAGATAACTGGCAGTAGCCTAAGACACAATTCTTCATGTCTGTTCAGAATCAAGCCGACTCCCTTTTTGCTATTTTTGCCGCCTGTGTATATTAACCTGTGGTTACCACTGATGAAATCTCCATTGCTTGGTCATCTAGTTTCACACTCTCAATGAATACTGATATTCAATCTGCTCGTCTGCTGCTTGACATTCTCCATCTGTCCACAGTTGTTCAGTGTCCTGACATTCCATGTTCCCAGACTCATTTTGTTTCATGGCCCAACTGACCATTGTTTACAAAGTGGTTTCTTGATTGAAAATTGTTAATGCAATTTCAGTTCCTGTCGGAAGACATATTTTCTTTAGTAGGCCTTTTTTATCCTTAGGCTGGTTAGTATCAATGTTTACATAAAAGAGATGTTTACTCAAACACATGCAACTAGAAAGGATAACGTTTATCTATTTAAATAGATAACCGCTGATGAGTGGACATACAGATTGCTGGAGGACCCGTCTACGCAACTCGGAATGCTGAAGGTAACACTTTTCAGCTAATTAATAATCTTAATATTTGTATTATATATATATATATATATATATATATATATATATATATATATATATTTATTATATATAATATATTATTTGTATATTATATATGTACTTATTTGAAAGCGCTCAATATCAGTGATAGAGCTGACATATTCATATAGATAGGTGTGAGTTTGTAACCCTGGGATTCACGCTCTTGTGATCGTCAGACAAACTGATTAATTCATTAAAAAATTGGCTATATGTAGGGCTGCGTAAATTGGTGTATTTTTGTGGAAGTGGGAGGAAAACTGGAAGGAAAATTTGCCGTCGTGTCAAATGCAGGCATATACACACTCCTTCTATAACCCGATTTTTTCGATTATCGATTTTTGATATTTATCGGGTGTACCTCGACACAAAACCGAGCTAAGAACACTCGTTGCCGCTTATAGTACAACTGTGGAAATTTTCAAGAAAATCGGTTCAGCCGTTTCGGAATCTATAGATAACACACACACACACACACACACACACACACACACACACACACACACAGTTCCATTTACAAATAAGTTTAGATATTATTCGCTTCGGACATGACTATATATGTATATGTAGTTTTGTCTAAGTAGTATAAACATTTATTTGAGAACAAAGCTTTTATATCGTTCCTTTTCCTTTCTGCTATTCTGTTCCGTCCGTGAACTGCGTTATTATTATATCACGGATATAATAATGACCATAACGAGAGAAATGCAAATAAAAGAATGACACATTCCTCCATAGCTCAATGCCGTTACAATGTTATTAAATTGATAAAGAGCTTCACTTTGTTAACTGCCATACGTGATACACCTTTGGGCAATCATGTCTCTTTCGATACAAGACCGACGAGGTAGAATATTTTCCCGCTGTAGGTTGCGGCATATTAGTTGCCAACAAAGGCTGTAAGAACAAGTCTGTCCTGCTATTCACTCCGTAGCTGGGAACGAGGGAGAGAAGAGAAGGATTCATATATTTCCCGAGTGTATTGATGCATAAGTGATTGTAATAAACCCCACTGGAATTCAAACACGGTCCTATCGATTTTCATTGCCCCGCCATGCACAGCCTTAGTTTAGTAAACCTGGCGGATCCAATCACTCTTCACGTCAAATCATAGCCAATGTCCTCAAACGTGTAGGTTTGCATTGCTTCCGGTTACGTAGCCATTGCTTTCCTGAGGGGACGCTCTGGTCGTTGACTTCAGTCTAGGAAGCCTCCACCTCGCTCAGCTGCGCCGTGTCATCACCATAATGGTTGTATAATATGGTTGTATACATAGGTATGAAGCCCGGTCTATTTTCCTTGAATAGAGTGAGCAAAGACACCCGTTGAATTTACACGGTTTTCGAGTGCGATTTCTGACTTGTGTCAAAATTATTTGTTTCCATCGAATCTAAACGACCAGCACAGTTCTAAGTAAAACATTTTCTCCATTCCATTTTTTTCTTTAAGGAATTTTTTCTCTATTATTATTACGAAGGTCATTCAATAGATAAGGTGAATTTTTCGGTATTAGGACTTCTAATACAGATAGAAGCTTACATTTTTTTTATTTTTCAACGTAGTCTCCCAGCAGTGTCACACACTTTTCCCATCTGTGAAAAAAAAAAAAAAAAAAAAGTTCCTTCAGCGTAAAAATCTTTGAACAATAGCCAATAGCTCCCAGCATTATTGACTTCATTGTCACTTTCAAACTTCGTGCCTCTTGTTAACGCTTTCAAGGGACCAAACAGGTGAAAGTCTGAAGGGGCAAGGTCTGGGCTGTAAGGGGGATGAGGGAGCAGTTCCCAGCCCAGCTCGTTGATGCTCTGCACCGTTTAGGCTGCTGTGTGAGGCCTTGCGTTGTCTTGATGCAAAACGACTCCATGTGACTGATCATCTCTGCGTTTGTTCAACAGATAGGCTCAATGTCTTTGCAATGTCATCCACTGTCACCCTTCTCTCAGACTGAATGAGGTCATTGACTGATTCGATCACCTCAGGAGACCTCACTTCTGTAGGCCTCCCAGGCCTGTCTTCATGCTCAACACTGCTCCGTTCTACTTTAAATAATTTAGCCCACTTGTAGACATTTTTTGGCTAAAACATGTGGCACCATACACAATTGACATTCGCCTGTGAATTTCAACTGCTTTGTACTCTTCAGCAACCAAAAACTTGATATCTGACCTTTGTTCAATTATGGAGTATGCTTCTTGGTCGGCCATCTTTGTTAATCTCCAAAACTCTCAAAGTTTTTTTCAATCCGCAAAAAAAGAACTAAAGGAAAAAAGTTTTTTTAAAAAAGTAAGCTTCTATCTGTATTAGAAATTCTTATACCGAAAAATTCACCTTATTTATTAAATAATTAATTTGTAATTATTATCCATTCAATTTTAAACCACTTCTTGTTCTGACGTACCAATGATGATATTGATAAAAAATCTTAACTTTATAATAATAATTATTGTTATCATTAGAAAGTATAAAAAGTACAGTGGAACCCGCCGTATGCGACCCTTTTCATCAGCGACCACCTGTTGTTACCGACCGTTTTCTATGAGTGACCACTTCCAGAACACGACCAGAACGATGAAAATCACTGATCAAGCGACCGCTTAAAAACAAAATCCATTTTGGTCGTACACTGCGAACTTCAAAATTAGGAGAAACTAAAATTTTAAATGAGTAATCTATTTCATTTTGATTTGATCTAAGCTAGTAAAACGTCCTCATTGTTTTGTTATTTTAGTGTTGTATCAAACTGTTATTTCTTGTTGAAATGTACATTGCCTGACGGTCAAATATCAGCTGTTTTGCACAACATGTATTGCATTTGACATGTTCAAGAGATTTATTGCAGTCTCTGCACTGACTTGGATAAAGTCAGGAATTGGGAAAATCACAATTATGTCCCTTTCTTAAATGTCTATCTCTTTTGTTCCTTTATTTTTTGTGTATCTATCTACTCTATTTCTATCTGGGTATATCTATTTTTGTCTCTCTGTTTCTCTACTCCCACCCACGATCACTCTAAGTTTTTTGTATATTTTTTATATGTATTATCGCATATTCTCTTTTGCTATCACTCACTTCTAAGAAAAAAAACTGAAACCGTATACTTTTTTAAGTCCACTTAATAAATATTTTTGTGATTAGAGATGCTGACCGTTGTAAATACGTTTTTTTTTATTTTAAAATTAATTATGCTGAATAAATTTCTTGAAAGTTTGGCCATTTTCTTATGTTCCCATTTATTACCAGATTACATGGTAAAATTCTAATATGTACATTCTGATGAGTGGAATATACGTTCCTAGCGTAAATAGGTCATGACTATGAGCCTCTAGTGAGCGATCACCTGCCGTATGCGACCAGTTTTGATGACAATAGGGACGGTCGCATACGACAGGCTCCACTGTATAGTGGAACTTCTATTTACGAAAGGCTATACATGGGAAATGTTCAGGTTACGAAATGCCTCTTCGGAAAAATATTGCCTCTTGTTACGAAAGAATTTTCAGGATACGAAAGTCGAAAATTTCAAAATACGCGCTGCTACTCGCAGCTCCGATAGTCCACCTCATTTGCATCCTCATTGCCTCCTCATTCTCGATAATGCCCCTGCCCTGCCCACCCGTTCGGCCTCGAAGATGATATCCTGGAGGAGTTACCGTTTATTAAGGTGCTATACCTCCCACCTAAGACCACCTCTACCCTCCAGCCCATGGACCAACAAGTAATTTAGAACTTCAAGAAATTCTACACGAAACACCTGTTCAAGAGGTTTCGACTTCACTGAAAAACATCCAGCTTACCCTTTATGAGATTTGGAAGCATCACTTCGATATTGTTGCTTGCCTCAAGATAACTGACATGGCTTGGTAGAAGGTGACCAGACGTACCCTTAATGCGGCGTGGAAAAAGCCGTGGCCCGATGCTGTTGCCTCACGAGATTTTGTTGCGTTCGAGGTGGAGGCTTGGGACCGATTAGGGCATTTATAGGGTAAAAAGCGTCTCTACTTACTAAATTTTCACGTTACGAAACGACTTCCAGAACGAATTAATTTCGTAAGTAGAGGTTCCACTGTATATTAAAGCAGTAACAGAAGAGTTTTATTAATAATAAACGAAAAGAAGTAAAACAAGAGAATATGAAGATGGTGGTGGTAAGATAACCGGAAGAAGAAATAATGTTACAACATTTTGTTTTGACATTACCTGCTACTTAAAATAAAATGAAAGGAAGAAAACTCCTATCAATACTGGAAAGAGTACTAACACCTTGAGAAAGATACTTTCCTGAAAAATTGTTTTAAGCGAAAGATTTTAGAAATTTCAACCGACAGTAGTACTGGCTGCTCGGTGAATAAATGCCAAATGTTTCCTTGTAGGGAAACGGCTAATATTATCAGCATTATTACCATTCATACTGAAGTGCCTTGCTTCACAAGATTTATATAATACCTATATTCACCTGTGTTGTGGATTCCGGAGGAGGAACCGCCGAAATAATGAACAATAAAAACAGAGATAGAAAATAGGTTATATTAAACGTAATATACAAACTGGAACGCGGGTTAGTTAATTCAGGAATACTATTAGTAGAAATACATATATGCAAATCTTGAAGTGAAATAGTAACTTATTTTAGCGGAGTGGAGCTCAGAGCTAGTCTGGTCTCTGGGTAACTTCGGTATCTGTCGGAACTCTTCAATAAATGTAACGGACCTTTATGATCACTCTCCACTTTGAACTGTAACTACAACTGAGATTCCAGATCCAACTCCTGTTCTCTATATGGCAGTATTATATGTACACTCTGTCTAGTCCATTATCATATACAAAAATGGGGGATTCCACAACAACCTGCATCACTCGAGTAAGGAATCATTTTCACTCTTAAAACAACTTGATGTCTTTTGTAGTGCTAAGTGACTGTAACCCCCCCCATTTATATCTAGCTTCCAGCTTACTCAAAATTGTCACTTAAGTTACTCGATGTTTAATATTCTTCTATGTGCCCTGTCCTTTCAGGACGTAGGCGATCATGGCTTTCCACGTCTCCCGATCCCTGGTGGCTCTTAGCATGCCTTCTCCTGTTACACCATGCAATCCTCGTTCCATCATCCACCTGATTAGGTCCTTCAAATATGTTATCCGTTGCTTTCCCCTGTCTCTTTTCCCCTCTATCTGGCCTGTTAGTATCAGATTCTCCAGGCCCTCTTTCCTCATTGCATGTCCCAGGAACTTCAGCTGTCTATTCCTGTCGAATATATAACTTCTTCTACTTCTATGTGCCCTGTCCCTTCAGGACGTAGGCGATCATGGCTTTCCACGTTTCCCTATTCCTGGTGGCTCTTAGCACGCTTTCTCCTGTTACACTACCCAAACCCCGCTCTACCATCCACGAGCTCAAGCCCATAAATCTCGAATAAAAATGTATAGAAACTGGCATAGCCACAAAATGAGGGATCAGTTTATAAATTGATTATAATATATATTTGATCCTCCACTTTATATCCACATTATAATTTTTTTATAAACACTTGGCATATATATTTTTCTTCTATGTGCCATGTCCTATCAGCACGTAGGCGATCATAGCTTTCCACATCTTCCTGTCCCTGGTGGCTCTTAGCACGCTTTCTCCTGTTAGACCATGCAATCCTCGTTCCGTCATCCACCTAATCAGGTTCTTCATATATGTTATCCGTTGCTTTCCCCTGTCTCTTTTGTTTTTCTTCTGTCTGTCCTGTTAGTATCAGGTTATCAAAAAAAAAAAAAAAAAAAAAAAGAAGTGTGTTATAGTTGCAATGGTGACATTTTTATTATTAATAAACGAAGAGAAAAAATGCAAGAGAATGATGATGATGATGATGATGATGATGATGACAGACCTGATTAATCATATCATGATTGCGTTTTTACAAAGACATTGTGATTCCTTATTGCGGTCGGAATGTTAATATCTTCCATTTAGTCATGTGTTTTTAATTTGAGCATCCAGCAGCCATCATCACGAGGGAATAATCTATATACGGGGTGCGATGGATAAATTGTCGTCTAAATTACGCAAAAGTGAAAATGTTTATCAAAATTACGTATTGAAGTAGTAAACAGTAAATTTATTTAATAAAATCTCCACTGGCTTTAACCACGGCTTCCAGACGACTTCGAAATATCCTGCATCTCTTGTGGGACGGTCACCTTGTTTAAGTTGGTGAATGCTGCTACTATCCTTGTTTTCAGCACATCTTTGGTTTTACAAGGAGTTTTGTTGGTTTCTCGCTCATCTGCACCCCACGCATAATAATCAAAGGGGTTGCAGTCTGGTGGAATTCAGTCAGTCAGTTAAGTGCTATACGTGAAACACGCTTGCGTGATCATGTCTCGAAAGAGACATGACTGACTGGGCAGAAGATTATCCCGCAGTAGGTTGCCATTGCTTTCTGTGGTAGACTGGTTATAGCCAAGAAAATAGAACCCAATCTGTCCTATTATTTAGCCTATAACAGTGGGGAAGAGACTTATTAATATCTTTGCCAAGGGTATTTGTGCGTAAGTGTATGCAAGGAATTTAGCTGGAATTCGAACTCGGCACCCCGATTTGTCGTTCCGAATCGATATCCACTGCACCACAACGCACATACCTTTATAATTTAGTCACATATACAATTTGACACAAGTAGAAATAAATTCTACTATACAAGACAATGTCACAGGGATAAAAGGGAAGCTAGTTTTTTATTGTGTAACCTTCATAAAGTAAATAGACGTTGTTCCAGTCTTAAGTTATTTGTGGTTATACGATTAGTGATGTCGTTTGTTTCAAATGAGTAGAATACTAAATTATTTACATTAAAGATTTCCCAAATTAACCACAAAAAAACAAAAAACAATATGTGGTAACTTTCAACAAAGTAAATTTAATTAATGCTTTTTACACCTAAAGATAAATAAATATATCCCTATAAATACTAATAGGTTTCTTCTTCTCCTTCTTTTTCTTCTTCTTCTTCTCCTCCTGCTCATCCTCCTCCTCCTTCTTTTTTTATTGCGTATACCTTTAGGACGTTGGCGATCGTTTCTCACCACTGATGTTAAGTATAAATATCCTTTTTGTTTCCATTTTTTCTAAAACGGCGTCGTTGCTCATATGTTCTGCCCGAGATATTCTCAGCAGCCTTCTGTAGGACCAGTAACCCTAGGTTAATACATATTTCTGGAACAGAAGAGAGTTTTGAATGAAAAGTTTCCATTTCGACTCGCTCATGTTGACGTGGAAATTGGTGGGAATGAGCGGAGACGATTTCAAATTCTAATTGAGGCTGTTGCAGTCACTTTAGCACAAATACCCTTTGAGAAATATATATATATATATGTCTTCTTTCTCCTACCCCATCAGCTTGGGGGAATTTTTAAAACATTACATTTTGTTTGGGGGATATGCAACGTTGTGACGACGTTATGTGATGTAATGAATATGTATACACCTTGGTCCCCCCCTCGCTGGGATGTGATTGGCTGGTGTCAGCCATAAATATAGACTAAGGCGAGGATGTCCAGGGATCTTCCATTAGAGGTCTATTGGTCTTCCACTAGAGATCTTCCACAAGAGATCTATTGGTCTACCACAAGAGATCTACCACTAGAGGTCAACGTCTATTGACTACGCCTACGTCTCATGATACTGCATACGACGAGTACCGTCCTTTACGTCTACGTACTAGATTGTTCTACCCGGTTTACATTTCCCTTAACCACTTACCTACCTTGAATTATATATATATATATATATATATATATATATATATATATATATATCACTTTCCGGGACATATCATTATGTAACAAAGCACTCAACATTTTTTCTCCGTCTAAACCGACTGCCTGTTCCCCTAAGTTTATTCAACTTTATAGTAATATTGCAAAGTATTGTGACTGAAAAAATTCGCATTGCTCAGTTATGACATCAGAATTTCTTTTTCCTCTCTTAATATCTACAGGATATATTTTTTTTAGTCATTTCACCCCAAGTAAGGCTATACTGCTACTAAGACGTAAAGAATTACTGAAAATGAAAAATAGCGAAAAGAATTTACTGCAGAGAAAGGACAATAAAAGAACAGAATTAGAGAGACAGATGGCGATTAACGTTGTATTTAGAATTTTGAAGAAAGTACTTGTCAGAGGAGTAAAAAATTGGAAGAGAATTGCACAGGCTAGAAGAGTTACAAAAGAGAGAGATAGAATTGAATATATGGTGATACCTGGCTAATTCAAGGGTATAACTATGAGACCTAATTGCCAATCTAGCATTACGCTTAGTTTTGTTGTCGAAGTACCAAGAAGGAGCACTAATTATAAAAACTGCCCATCAAAATATTTTCAAATATATAGAAAAGCTACAAGGGAAATCACCTTAAGGTTGTATTTAAGTGGATGATGTCAGGATGTACAGGTTAAGGCTTATAACATTGCAGGCCCTTCTTTGGATTTTGTAGAGAATTTAGAGATATAGTAGGAGCCGTATATTAGAAAGGCAGTAATATTAAAGGAACAGACGAATGGTAGATTTGTAACAGCCTAAAATGGATTCTGGCGAGAAAAATGCTCTTGCATGCTGCAGGGAACCAGCTTTCCTAGCAGAAGACCCAGCAATTGATTCAATATAATCATTTCACACGTGTCAGTGGAAAACGTGAGACGAAGAAAGAGCGATGACCTGCTTTCCTGGAGGTTAGCATTGGCGATTCTGTGGGAACGCAAACAATTCTTTTCCTATTTTCTTAAAATTGAGAATCACTAATCGTATAGAAAGAGAAAAATCACCTACGTAATAGTTCGTGTTTTGTGCGTGGTCTGGCGAAAAAAAAAAAAAATAGCAAAAATTGTTAGCCCAAAAAGAGCTGCTATGAGTATCAGAATCTATGCTAATTTTCTTTCCTCCCTATCTGTCGTGACCAATCAGAAAAAAATCACTCGTGAATAAAAGTCATTGCTTTTGCTTAATGTGGTAATTTTTTTTTAATATTTGAGAAAGTACGATTTCCGAGCTTGGTGAGCGAAAGTGCCATTTTCGCTGTTGCAACGAGGAACACTGGATTTTTGTCTTCGTTTTTGTTGCTACGTTGGCTGATGGATTGTTCCCAGTAGATCTGTGATTGAATTTAGTGTTGTCACACGAATTTTGTTTTTCTATTTCTATTACACTATTTCAGATGAAGAATGCATGTTCTACAATCTTCCTGAATATTATTATCCATTTTTTGTTAATGCAACTTTAAAAGTTAATGTTTCGGGAAAGCTATGAGGAATTCACAAAAAAACGTACTCCCCACTCCGTAAAAAACTACTTGCTTTCGGCAGCCGCAGCAGCAACAGCCAATGAGCCGAAGCTGTGACTCAATACTCCACAGAAGAGTTTGCTAAGTTAACACAAATACATGTTTACTTGGTAAAACAATATATCATTATTTACATAACCTGAGCTCCCCATAACAATAATGGAATATTCCAATGTGAAATAAACCGGATAACAAAAAGCTACTATCTCTGTCGTCGTCATCGTCGTTAGTCTTATGACCTAGTGTGGTCGAAGGTTCGCTAATATGTCTTGTTTTTGCCCTGCACAATTTTGCATGCAGTAAGAATAACAGGGAACAAAATTATAGCTCGTTCGGTATGTTCAACTCTACTCGCCATAGTCACCTAAATTTGAATCAACATTATCTTTTCAGGTCGCTAGAGAATACTTTGATAAAAAACACTGTTGTGGATTCCGGATGAGGAACCGCACAAAATAATGAACAACAAACACAGATATGGAAATAGAAAAGTAGGTTATATTGAACGTAATATACAAACTTGAACGCAGGTTAGTAAATCCAGGAAAACTATTAGTAAGAAATAATTTTTTTTTTTTAATCATCTCACCCCAAGTAAGGCATTCCACTGCCACTATTGCGCATGGGGCTACATAGGAGAAGATAAAGAGAAGGAGTGGTTAGACATAGGGAATGTCAGGAGGAAGGTGACAGATGAGTAAGGATAGCGATGATGAGGGTTGGGCAGATGGGAAGAGTGTTTAATAGAATGGGAGCAGGTTAGTGTGTTAGGATATATATATATATATATATACAAGTCTTGAAGTGAAGTCGTTGGAAATAGTATGTCCGGGTAACTTAGTGGAGCTCAGAGCTAGTCTGGTCTCTGGGTAACTTCGATATCTGTCGGAACTCTTCGATAACTGTAACGGATCTCTATGATTACTCTCCACTGTAAACTGCAACTACAACTGAGATTTGAGATTACTGTTCTCTCTATGGTAGGATTATATGTACACGCAGTCGAGTTCTTTATCATATACAAAAAAGGAAGACCCCACAACAAAAAACTCTCTCTAATAAAATCCAGATTAACGTGTTCGTCAAAAAACGTTTCGCATCAAATTTTACTTAAAAGCTATCGATAAGCGACAACAAGTCATTGTAAATAAAGGGAAATATAACGCATCACTCAATAAGTCCCGGGCCCGACATATAGATGGTACCACTAATAAAAATTCCGTATGATTTTTATGAAGTACACACCTTCAAATGCCACATGACAAAATTTGGGTCCAATCGGATTATTAGTGCTGTGGTGTCTTCCCTCTAAAGAGTCTATGTCGGACTCTTCCGCTTACAATAAGTCTTGTAGGAGAGGAGGGCTTAGGGGAACAGTCGAATTGATTTAATGCTGGACAACCGACACACGCACTAGATGTGTAATATTCTTCTGTTGTATTTACTGTTAAATATACAATATTTCTATAAAACTTGTTTTGTTTTTTCTTAAACTTTTAACTTGGTCATAACAATTAGTTTACAAATTACAGTTATTTAAGTGAAGCTATTGCTGCACATTTTCAAAATAATAGAAAAATCTGAAGTTTGTGTGTTGATAAAGCATTGCTTTCTGATGGGAAAAATACTGTTCAAGCAAAGCAATGGCTTGATAAGCGTTATTCGGACTCTGCTCCGTCGGAAACAACGGTTAAGAGGTGGTATGCTGACTTCAGTTCGCCCAGAATCGGCAGTTATCCCGGAAAACACCAATAAACCACAAACTCGTTCTGGGCGATCGTAAATTGAAATTTCGTGAAATAGCAGAGGAATTGAACATATCAGAAGGAAGTGTATTCACCATTTTGCATGAATATTTATTAATGAGAAAGTTGTGTTCAACGTGCTCACCGTCGATCAAAAACAACAATGTGTCGACGAATCAGAGCTTTGTTTGCAACTGTTTCAACGCAACAAGAAGGAACGTTTGCGTAAATATGTGACAATGGATGAAACATGGATCCATCACTTCACTCCGGAGTCAAATCGGCAGTCAGCTGAGTGGACAGCAGCAGTTGAAGACCATCAAAAGCGACCAAAAATGCAAACATCAGTAGGCAAGCTTTTGGCCTTCGTATTTTGGAATGAGCAAGGTATTTTGTTCATTGATTATCTTGAGAAAGGAAGAACCATCAATATTATATAGCATTATTGGTGCATTTGAAGGAAGGAATCGCCAAAAAAACCCGCCACAAATGAAGAAGAAAAAAGTAATCTTTCACCAAGACAATATCCTGTGTCACAAGTCGATCGCTATGATGGTAAAACTACATGAATTGCACTTCGAATTGCTTCCGCATCCACCCTATCCTTCAGATCTGTACCCCAGCGACTACTGGCTGTTTTCAGACCTCAGAAGAATGCTCCAGAGAAAGTGATTTGGCTCCAATGAAGAAGTGGTATCGGAAACTGAGGCGTATTTTGAAGCCGAAGACAAATCTTTCTACAAAAAAAGCATCAAATTGTTAGGGAAGCGTTGGAATCAGTGTATCACCCTAGAAGGTGACTATGTTGGTGAATAAAGTCGAATTTTGCCTAAAAGTTGTTGTTTGATTAGTTAGGCCTGGGATTTATTGGGTGATGTGTTATAATTGAATAAAATGCAATTGATTTATAAATAAAGTTGATAAACAAAATACAGATTATGATTCAGTCTAATATTTTCCCATCTATGTATATTTATATACATCTACTAATCTATACAGCGTTTCGACGTATGGGTGCGATCAATTATATATAACGAACGACAATAATGAACGGTGAAAAAAAAAAAGAAACCTTTCATAATGAAAGGTGTAACGACCACATGGCCGCATTAATACTATGCCTCCCCAACCCCGCTAAAAACGCTTCCATGATTTTCCTTTCTTGGTTTAACCACCCCCTCCACAAAAAAGGGAAAAGATAAGCTGGTCAAGTGTCGTTAAGCTATTAATAGATACTTACTCATCTCTGACACGACACTAGCGGAAACGCAATCTCAAGGACACGCAGTCACGTGACAGGATTAACCAATCAAAAAAATGATGATCGTAGCTGGAGGCGATATGCGAACAGGTCGGCCGACCATCTTTTCGTCTCATTGTCTCTGTCTTGTCAGTTATTTTTTTTACTTTACCTCCATCTATTATTTTACCATTTGTCTCTCCTCGAATTTTCTTTTTCATCATCCTTCCTCTTCATATTTTTTCTCTTTCCCTGTACTTGTTTGTTTGTTTGTTTGTTTGTTTGTTTCTTTCTTTCTTTCTTTCTTTTACGAATTCATTTTCTTTTCTTTTCTTTTTTCCATTTTCTTTCTTTTTTTTGGTTTTATTTATTTCCTTTTTTGGCTTTAGTGTTTTCTCTTTCTTTTTGTTAGTCAAATCGAAAACTCCGATTGTCTTTCTCTCTTCCCGATTTTCTTTTTTTTTATTTCTTTTTCTCTTTTTTTTTTTTTTATTTCTGGCTACACCTCTTTCTTCTTCACATCTTTATCATTTCACTATATTTCTTTACTCTCTCTTCGCTTTCATTCTTTTTCTCTTTCATCATGTCTTTTCGTCAGCCATCTTCCCTTTCTTTTGTTCTTTCCCGTACATTTTAGCGAACCACCTTCAGTATCTTTGCATTCCATTAGTGAGAAAGAAGTTCCACTCAATAATCCTACTTGGTATCAAAACCACTGACATTTACAACTGGGACCCGCTATGCAACTTACACACGTGTGAATCATCCTCATTCCCTTCGAAGTCCAGTATTAAGAAGTAAATTCCATTCGGACAGCTTATTCCCAAGTACTGCTGCTTTGTGGAACAACCATGGATGAAAATGTTATAATTTCTTCTAATTTTAAAAATTGTGCGTTCAAAAAATCCGCGTTGCGTGAGCGTTCTTAAAAAAACCGGTACAATCAGTTATTGCAAATCGCCTGAAGACACCACATAGTAGAAACCTAGGTCGCGTAATAACTCGTTTATAAATGAAGAATATATATATATATATATATATATATATATATATATATATATATAAGAATATCGATCAAATTGAATATCTTAAAAACAAATTTGAAAGTCACTCCGTCCTCAAATTTACATTAGAGCTTAATATTAATAACAAACTCCCATTCCTTGAAGTATTCATTGATTCTAGCACACATAAATTTACTACTTCTCTATATAGGAAACCAACTAGCATAAATTCGTGTCTTCTTAATTATAATAGTGAATGCCCCCAAACGATATAAGTTAGCTGTTATAAAAAACTTACTTCAACGCACATAAATGATATCTTCTTCCAAATCTATATTTTATAAAGAATTACACAACATTAAGCAAACACTAGTCAATAATGGATTTCCTAACTCCGTTATTGATCAATGAATTAAAATGTATCTCAACAAAATTAACAATAGCTCTAACAATAATGATAATATTAATAATAATGGTTTACATAAAAATAAACATAACACTATTAACTTATATTATTGCAACCAAATACATAATAATTATAAACAAGATGAAAAAACTCTGAAAAACATAATACGTAGAAATGTTAAACCAGTCGAAAGTAATAATCAAATTAAACTCATTATATATTATAAAAAGTTTAAAACAATTGAACTCATAGTCTATAATGACCCAACAAGCACTAAACTAAATTCTCTACAAAAAACCAATGTAGTGTACCAATTTACATGCCCATTCAGAGATTGCATCTCTGATACTAATCAAAATCCTAGTACATATATTGGTTTTGCTACAACCACGCTCTCCCGTAGACTTACATGCCATCTTTCTGATCAGAGTACTATTAAACAACATTTCTCTGAAAAACCTAAACATGTAGGTAATATCAGACAGATTTTGGTCAACAATACGGTGATCCTTACTCATACACACAGTAAGAGGAACCTGCAGATATTGGAGGCCATGTACATCAAATCAAAACAACCAACACTCAATAAAATCAACTTTAAAACAGGAAATAACATATTACATTGCATTTGACTACATGGTTTTGTTGTAATTTCGCGCTATCCCGCGGTGTGACGTCATAAAACCGCATCGCAAACTTAAGAACTGCGTTTATTATTATTGGTAACTATTGCCGTTGCAAAGCGGAGTTTTATGTCAACACAAAATAAAATCGTCGGTGATGGTGGATTTTATAATATTTCAGTTTAAACAACCTCTCTGAAGATGGCTCGTGTGAGCCGAAAGCTTAGAAGAAAATCAATAAATAATTATCCAAATGTTGGAGAATTTTTGTCTTTATTTTCAACTGAAATTAAAGCAAAAATACGACGTTTAGAACGGCTCATGATTAAACACAATAGACATTCATTGTCTCTTATGTTTAATAGCATATGTTTAGAAAATTACTTGCTGCCTCGATATACTAAATATATATATATATATATATATATATATATATATATATATATATAAGTTGGCATTAAACTCAACACTAAGTGACGACAGTCTGTTTCATGATTTGATATAAGCATCATGACCTGACGATTAGATGTAAGCATAAAACTAACTATCGAGGCTAAGAAATTTAACCATAAACATGAATCCCTTAAAACCACACACACACACACACACACACACACACACACACACACACACACACATATATATATATATATATATATATATATATATATATATATATATATATATATATCCTGTATTCGGATCTCATCATGGCTGATTTGTCCATTCTTGATTATATCAGTTTGTATAAGTGCTTAAAAATAATACGCTTGACTTGAGCCAAGCTTTGAGTGGACGAAACTGTTTGAAAGCCATCGATAGTGGTATTATAACGAAGTCTAGAGTCACCGTGACGGATGGTTGGAACGTATTAGGCTTGTTCCAACCAGTGATCATGTCGGGTGATGAACTCTCTCCCAGAAATCGTAACTAAGGTCCACCCGGCACAAATGTCATAAAAGCAACAGGTGGGCATTGAATAAAAAGAAATATCCCTGCAATATCGTCTGCAACAGGGGTTAGCTAAGCAGCTGTGATGGGGAAACACACCTATTATGGACTCTCCCTTCTATATTAATAAGCGTTAGGATGTTCTTGAGAAGTTCTTGGGAAGTTCATAAAAGATCATGAGAGTTCTTTAGACTTCTATTTGACTTCAGTAGAACTACTAGGCAGTTGATATTAGTCGGCAGTTAGCCGAATACTAAGGAGTCAGCTTTCAGTGGAAGATTGTCAAGTTCCTAACATTTTGGGTGCGTTAAGTCGATTAGCAACCGACATAGCGCGATTATAACCTTCAGTGCGAAAACTACTCCTCAACAGCAGCCTAGCAGACTGGTATACTCTAGTAGGTATAATATAGACCTTCATTATTCCATATGAAGAATCGATCAGGTTTAGTTTCTATGGGCATATATCAAGCTGGGCAAGAAAAACAGGTAAGGAAAAACAATCTTTTTTGTAAACTGTACAAACGTGTCTGGATTGTAGCCGAAGAATAACTTTAACGACCCAGACAATATTACAAACTTATATTATGCAAACTTATAATATATGATTTATATGAAATTTATATGGGAACCTCTAACCAAGATTGGATTAATAAAATACAAAAGATTTTCTGATTCGTCAGATTTTGGGAAATTCCTTCAGTTTGTGTGTGTGTAAATAGAACAAGTAAAAAATGATAGGAAAAAGTGTCTAACCCTAACCCTAACCCTAACAAGCGTCTTCCGAAATTATTTTTTTTTAAGTCGAATGAAATAAAAATTTAAAGATTCCAAAGATACAGTATAAATTGCGTCTAGAGATTATATGCAATAGAGGTATCAAATATTTTATGTAAAATTCATAGACATGTGTTATCCAATGAAATGTGTTATCCAATGAAATAATTTGTACTATTATGTATAGCGAGTAAGCATGAAAGCAATTAATTACCAATTTTCAATTTCAGATTGATATTTAGTATTTTTTCAGTAATTATAGCAATTTGCAGTGTCAAGATATTATTTGCAAGAACTAGAATTTAGTATTATGGCTTGTAAAAAAAGAACTAACAATGAATGAAAAGAACTATGTAATCAAAGAAATTAGCAAAGGAAAGTCTTCACTTCAAATTTCTAAGGATTTGAAATGGGATCATCGAACAATCAAGAAAATATGTCAACCAAGGAAAAAAAAAAGTCTCAGGCTGAATTCTGGAATTTAACCAAGCGAGATCTCTCACATATCCGAAGAGAATTAATAGGAAACCCAAATGCGTCAAATGCGTTCATATTTGAGTCAAGGTGTAAAGCATTAAGGAAGTTTGCTGATATAAAAAATCAAATAAAGAAACCCATTTTAATAAAAAAAAAACTAAGGAAAGAAGATTGCAGTGGGCAAAAAATACATGAAAACTGATTTCAATCAAGTGCTTTTTACAGACGAATCAATGATCAGCCTCGATAGGCCCGATGGATGGGCTCGAGGATAGGTTTGCAAGCAACATGACAATTTTTTAAAAGCCAACAAGGCGGCGTTGGAATCATGATATGTGCCGGGATTATTGGTAATGAGCTCGTGGGTCTATTTAAATTGTAAGACGGGGTTAAAATGAATTCCAAAAGTTACTTTGATTTTCTAGAGCAATATTTCTTCGAATGGCTTGATAATCAGTCTTTAGCCAAGCGTAGATCTATGATCTTTATGCAAGACAACGCTCCGAGTCATGCATCAAATTTTACTAAATCCTGGGTTAAAGAAAAGGGATTCGTTAAAGATTCTCTTATAGACTGGCCTTCAAATAGCTGTGACTTGAATCCCATTGAGAACCTGTGGAGCATCCTCAAGAGATATATTTATTCTAATGTAAGTCAATTCAACAGCAAGTGTGACCCTCTGGGAGGCAGTTAAAGTTACTGAAAACTACTCACCAGCCGCTAAAATTGCAAATCTAACATTAGATGCTGACAATAGGCTGCTAAGAGTTATTGAAAAGAAAAGAGCATTTGTGCAATAAATTTTAGGAGGTTCTTATTATTTTTTGTTAATATATATTTTATTTTTAAAATAATTTTTTTATGTTTTTCCCTTAAGAAATTGACAAATTTGTTCTAAAATCTTTTCATATTATTTTTTACATTAGTTTTACATGGTATAATAATGTAAAAGTATCAAAATAAATAGTTGCAAATAAACTACTGACAGTCAAATTAGTCTGTTTTGTTAACTTAGTAAAAAATTTTTTCCAACCAAAAACAATAGTTTTCTCTATCACTATATATCTAAGTTAAAAATATTGAGTAGAATCTAAACAGCATAATAATAGGACTTTTAACATTAAAGACGCAACTCTTTATGCCAATTCATAAGTTGCATATAATCTCTAGACGCAGTTTATTGGTTGAGGTTTGATTCCATTAATTAGATACTGCACGTGCAAGTATATTTAAACTATAGACGAATTAAGTGTGTTTATATGTCAGTAACGTTAGTATGTGTATGAATGACAGAACGAAATACGTTTCTGTTCAAAATTGTAGCGAAGTAATGTATACAAGTATCAAGCGATGGATGATTTTCTTTTTTGAAATAAAATATGTGTATGAGAGAATCATACACATATAATGTGTATGATACACACATAGAATGTGTGTATTTATGAGTCGGTAGTTAGTATATGTGTAAATGATAAAACGAAATACATTTCCGTCCATAACTCTATCGAAATAATGCATACACGTATTAAGTGAACTATATATATATATATATATATATATATATATATATATATATATATTTTTTTTTAAACATATACTGTTAAATATGAGAGACTATGAATGTCTATGATATTCAATCATGAGCCGTTCTAAACTTCGTATTTTAGCTTTAATTTCAGGTGAAAATAAAGACAAAAATTCTCCAACATTTGGATAATTTTTTATTAAGTTGGTTCTAAGCTTTCGGCTTACATGAACCATCTTCAGAGAGGTTACAAGGACGTTAACATAAAACATCCAATATAAAAGACGATTTTATCTTGTGTTGACATAAAACTTTGCTAAGCAACAATAACAGTTACGAAAAATAGCAAACTCAGTTCGTAAATTTGTAATGCATTTCTATGACGTCACACCGCGTGAGAGCTCGAAATGATAACAGAACCATATATTTAAATGCAATGTAATGTGACCAGATTTAAACGTGATTTTATTAAGTGAATGTTGTTTGGATTTAATGTCGACGACCTCGAATATCTGAAGGTTTTTTTTACTGAGTGTATGAGTGAGGATTATTGTATTGTTGACTAAAATCTGTCTGATATTACCTACATGGCTATGTTTTTTTGGGAAATGTTGTTTAATTGTATTCTGTCAACAAGTCATTTCGAACTTCAAGAAACTCTACACGAAACACCTGTTGAAGAGGTGTTTAGACATCACTGAAAACACCCAGCTTACCCTTCGTGAGTTTTGGAAGCAGCACTTCGATATTGTGGTTTTCCTCAAGATAATCGACATGGCTTGGCAGGAAGTGACCAGACGTACCCTTAATGCTGCTTTGAAAAAGCTGTTGCCCCGATGCTGTTGCTTCATGAAATTTTGAGGCGGAACCGATTAGGGCATTTACAGGGTAAAAAGCGTCTCTACTTACGAAATTATCACGTTACGGACTTTCAGAACGAATTAATTTTTTAAGTAGAGGTTCCACTTAACAGTCTGTTTGATGTTGAACATAATCTTCAGACCATATTAGATATGGCCTGAAGATAGAGTTCAAACATGAAAAAGAGAGTTGCCAATCATTGCTGACCTAACTGTTCATTTTTATATATATATATATATATATATATATATATATGCACGCAGGGTTTTATATTTGTATCCTTTCTTGTATAATTAATTTATAAAAATTTAATTATTTTTTTGACTTATTCCTTTTCCTTTTTTTCAATTGAGTGTACATTTTGTTTGCAATTTTAGAAACATTTCGCAATCTCACAAAGATTACTGCACTGAGAAGGTATCGATAAATGCCCGTACGACATTTAATATATACATACCTTTCAAAATTCAGAGAACATTGGGTAACAACTCATACAACTTATAAGGTCAGTCAGTTAAGTGCCATACGCGATACACGCTTGAGCGATCATGTCTCGAAAGAGACATGACTGACTGGGCAGAAGATTATCCCACAGTAGGTTGCCATTGCATTCTGCGGTAGACTGGTTGCCGACCAAGGCTATAGAACCCAATCTGTCCTGCTATTTAACCCATAACGGGAAGGAAGAGACGGATTAATACCTTTCCCAAGGGTATTTACGCGTAAGTGAATACAATGGATTCAACTGGATTCAGCTTTTTAATAGTTAAATATATAAAATAGAAAGAAGTGTTTTTTTTATAATATAATTTTAGGTAATGTAACTGGTTCAGCTTCAAGGAAGTCATTTTATTTCGCCAGCTAATGACTTGTTAAGGGTAAATATGATCACTGCTTTAAATAGGAAACCACCGACTTTATGTATCCAAAATAGCGTGAAAGTCAAAATAGCCCAGGCGAGTTGAGTCATCTTCTTTGACGCTTCACCCCCAACACCATTGAGCTTACCTTTAACTTCGATGCTGAACACTATAGTCATTTAACTTCCCTACTTCTGGGTCAAGAGTCTCAGCTTCTAACTGCTGACACAATAACGAACTTCACACTGAATATTACTTCAGCTGTTCTAAGCCTTTTTCACATTTATAACTCACAAAGAAAGTGAGGGTTCTTTTTTTTTTTTTTTAATCATATCACCCCAAGCAAGGCAGTAACGCCACTGAAGCGCAGGGGGCTATGTAAGAGTGAAAAGATTGGAAAAGAGAAAACCGGAAACCACATCCTAAACAGGGAACAAGGGATGAGCCTCTTCACCTGTTCAATAGACGTGGGTGGAGTGTGAACCGGGCGATAGTTTAGTCTATCTACTTCAATTGGAAAAAAGAAAAAAAGAAAGAAAAGAGTAAAAATATTGGAAAAGAGAAAGCCGGAAACCACATCCTAAACAGGGAACAAGGGATGAGCCTCTTCACCTGTTTAATAGACGTGGGTGGAGTGTGAACCGGGCGATAGTTTAGTCTATCTACTCCTATTGAAAAAGTTTTTGTTTAAGATCTATCTAATCTAAACTTATTTATAAGTGGAACTTTGTCTGTGTGTGTGTGTATGTATGTATGTGTGTGTGTGTGTGTGTGTGTGTGTGTGTGTGTCTGTGTGTGTGTGTGTCTGTGTGTGTGCATCCGTTACCTATAGACTCCGAAACGGCTAAACCGATTTTCTTGAAAATTTACACAGTTGTACTATAAGCGTCTGCGAGTGTTCTTAGCTAGGTTTTGTGTCGAGATACCCCCGATAAATATCGAAAATCGATAATCGAAAAAATCGAGTTATAGAAGGAGTGGTTCGAGTTTAATCAAATTTGATACACTCATAGACAAAGGCATCAGAAACGATATTTAAAAGTTTCAAAACTGCAGTTCTTACAATAATGCAGGAAACTTGATATCGATACCAGGAAATCAAAATTTGACTCACCTCCACGGTTTCGCTTTAACTGAAAACAACTATTGCTTTTTAGTCTTTCGTGCCGACATCCAAAGAGTCTGAGCTCCAGGACCATGGATTAGTTTTAAAGCGTTCATTACACCCGAGCAACGCCGGGCTATACTGCTAGTACAACATAAGTCAAGATCCAGATAGTAGGTCGGGGACGCCTCTGGAGAGCGAGAAATTTGAAAGATGTGACAGGTATTGGCTAGTTGCGTATGTCCGGCCAGTACAGATGTAGTTATGGTATGTCCGGCCAGTACAGATGTCATTATGGTATGCTTTTCTTTACTCAGCAGGATAGGAACATTACCGGTTATAGTTGGTATGGGTGATGGTGAACCTTACCGTCTGTGTATCTCATATAATAAAGAACATTTACGAACATTATTCAACCGCGGTTGGTTTATGTGCGTTGTGGTGCAGTAGATATCGACTTGGAACGAGAAATCGGGGAGCCGTGTTCAAATTCCAGTTGAATTCATTGCATTCACTTACGCGCAAATACCCTTGGGAAAGGTATTAATCCGTCTCTTCCTTACAGTTATGGGTTAAATAGCAGGACAGATTGGGTTCTATAGCCTTGGCTGGCAACCAATCTACCGCAGAAAGCAATGGCAACCTACTGCGGGATAATCTTCTGCCTAGTCAGTCATGTTTCTTTCGAGACATGATCGCCCAAGCGTGTTTCACGTATGGCACTTAATGAACTGACTGTCTTGTTTAGCGCTTAAAATATATTACAGTAAGGATTAAATTCACAACCGGCTTGTGTAATATTGATTCAAAAGAGAGTGACTTATTTTTTAATCACAGATTCAGATTCAACAACTGCAAAGTTACCCTCTGCTCTTATCAAAAGCTGTTACTATATCATACACATTTGGCTATGCTGCATGTGCCGTGTATACCGTTATCAGTTTGGGCGTTCTGGTGGATATATTGAACTATTAGGCGGGAAACGATACATATCGTTAATATAATTAATATGTTGGTTATTTTATTGAACAAGAGAGTAGTGTTAAACAAAATGATGCTGGTGTACGAAGTTCAATATATCCACCAGGACGCCCAGACTGGTAAAGGTATACACGGCACATGCAGCATAGCCAAATGTGTATGATATAGTAACAGCTTTTGATAAGAGCAGAGGGTAACTTTGCAGCTGGTGCCCAGGAAAACGTTCTGGTCAGTTAAACCTGTCAATTCAGACGAACTTAGATTTTGGGGAAAAGAATGGCTTTTTAAAAATTTTAACGCCTCTAAAACTAAGCTGCTCTCTGTTAATCATCTAAGTGACCCATTTTTGCTCCCCATTCAGCATGGCTGATGCTAACCTCCAAGAAAGTGACTCGTTGCGGCTTCTCGAGTTAACATTCTAGCCTGACAATAAGTGGAAAGATTAAATTGAATCTATTACTAGGCCAGCTGCTAAAAATGTTGGTTCATTGTATCGTGCATAACTATTTTTACTGTTCAGAATCTTTCTTATATATCTATATGTCTATCATTCGTCCATACTTAGGATATTGCTGCCGCATTTGGTCCGGTGCTCCTGCTATTTATCTAGAGGTCATTGATAAAATTCAAAGAAAAACCAGCAATATTAGTGGTTCTGACCTGTCGTCTTAGCTTCAGTAAATTTTCCACTACTGTAAAGTGACTTTCCGGCCCTGTTTCTATAAATACTTTCATATTAATTATTCTGATCAACTGTTCACTGCTGTGGTACCTAGATTTTTATGAATTTAAATACAGTACTATTTTGGTAGCAAGGTCTCATCAATTCACAGTTGAATTAGGTAGATATAACCATAGCTTCTATGCTAATAGCTTCTTTTCTCGCACTTTCTGCTTCTGGAACTCTTCTTCGGCTCCAAGCTTTCCAGCAAATTTTGATCTTCAAAAATTTAAATGCAATGATAATCGTTATCTACTGTCTTCCTGATTACCCTTCCATTGTTTCCGCTTTTTCATAATGCTTTGTTTTCAAATTCTTTCACACCCAGTATCCACTTGTGTCTTAGTGGCTTTACTGCCTTACTTAGAGTAAGTTCGATAAAAATATATTTCGTTATCTTAGTTGCTTTTTTCTTTAAATTAAAAAAGGGGGAAATCCCTCTTAAACTAATAAACACCTTACCCATTGTTACGTGTTATAAGTTGTAACAAAAGAAGAGAAAAGGATTTACCAAATCCCAGAGCTAAATCACAAATATTTAATTTTCTATAAAACACAAATATGTACAGTATAACCCGGATATAAGAGACCCGATATAAGAGAAATTCGGATATAAGAGAGAATTTTTCTGGTCCCAAATTAGAGCCTGTGGTAATGTATATAAAATTGACTAAACCCGGATATAAGAGAAATCAGGATGTAAGAGAACTTTTATCCGGTCCCGACAACTCTCTTATATCAGGGTTACACTGATTACAAATATACAGTTGTAGTATTCAAACAGAAAACAGAGTTTACTGGTGGAGTGTTACGAGGGAGAAGGAGAAAGGTGAGGGAGTCAACTATCTTTACCACGTTAGGGCTAGTGAAGTAATCTAAGTGTTATTACTGGAAATTCGCAGATACGTGTATATATAGAATAATTTTTAGTTTGGTCAATGAAACTATTCAAAAATTCTATTTACCAATTTAGTTCCATGAGGTTATCTTTTTGGTTTTTGTTGGTCGTGAACCTTTCATAGAGATTCTTCGGCTCTATAATAATCTATGAATCAAAGCCGGAGTTGATAATGCCAGAAATTCCCTTTTTCAACGGTATTTACCAACATTCCCACGCAAGGTTAGATGCAACACAAGGTCATTTTATAGTGGGTCTTCCCGGCCATATAGCCAGGCCAAAAAATGTCTATCTATTTTACCGAGTCGTGATTCTACCCTTCGGCGGAACCACGACTGGGTTAGCGCTCTCTGCTCGGAAGCAGAGAGCGCCCTCTACCCGAAGACAGAGAGCTGAGAGTGTCATAGTCGCAATACCAGAGGCAATTGCCAGCTGCTTTTTCAACTGACAACTCTCTTCAAAAAACCTATTTTTATAGGGAATAGCACGTAATTAGCATATTTCTCGAATCATCTAGATTTTTCTCGAAAATACTGGAATGATCTAGAATCTTTCAAACGTTTTATTTCTAATTTCTCTATTTTACAATTACTTCATAAATGAAAACTTTTTTTGTATCAACAAGTAGGATTCAGCAGAATCCCATACTATAAATTTTATTCTTTTTATTAACTTTATTAATATTTTCTAATATAGAAATGCATCCTTGTAACACCTACCAAAAAACACATCTCAACATCTGGCCATGATGCCACCCCAGGATACCCGCTCATAAAGAGCTATACAGTCAGCACAACTCTAAGGGAACACGCGCAGATGGTTAAGATTAGAAAGCTGACAAGGAGAACTGTGATATTGAACGGTACATTTACTGTCGCTCATCTTAATTTCACGATAAAACATATAAACTACTAACACCTCCAGTCAGTTTAGACCAGAAGCCATGAGATCTATGCCTGATGTAGCATCAGGGAAGTTACTATTTGTTGTGGAGTAGTTTTTCGCACTGAAGATTATAATCGGGCTATGTCGGTTGTTAATCAACTTAACCCACCCAAAATGTTAGGAACTTGGTAATCTTCCACTAAAAGTTGACTCCTTAGTATTCGGCTAACTGCCGACTAATATCAACTGTCTATTAGTTCTACTGAACTCCAATAGAACTCTAAAGAACTGTTATGAACATCCCAAGAATTTCTCAAGAACTTCCTATTAACTCTTATTAATATAGGAGGGAGAGTCCATTATCCGAGGAAAAGGTGTGTTTCCTCATAACACTATTATTGGATGAGAAAGCAGAACGCGAACAAATGTGATGCTGGGCTACAAATATACAAAGTTCATTATATCACCCAGTCAGATAAAAGTATACCAGGTACATGCATCACAGCCAAGTATATATTTATCAGAAAGGATGTAATTATTATTATTATTATTATTATTATTATTATAACAAGAAGTATTTTGTTGTTGTCACTTGTATGGGATTTAAAGGGTTAAATGTTTACGCTTTCATTCGTCGATACTTTTATGGTGGGAACACTATAAACCCTCGCTCATATATCCATTTATAGTGATGAAGTTTAGCTTCCTACAGCTCTAACCTAGTTGTGTTCAGAAATCTTCTAAATCTTCTAAATATATAGCATCTATACTGAACATGGATATGCGTTGTGGTGCAGTGGATATCGGCTCGGAACGAGAAATCGGGGAGCCGAGTTCGAATTCCAGCTGAATCCATTGTATTCACTTAAGCGCAAATACCCTTGGTAAAGGTATTAATCCGCTCATTCCTTCCAGGTATGGGTTAAATAACAGAAGAGATTGGGTTCTATAGCCTTGGTCGGCAACCAGTATACCGCAGAATGCAATGGCAACCTACTGCTGGATAATCTTCTGCCCAGTCAGTCATGTCTCTTTCGAGACATGATCGCCCAAGCGTGTATCACGTATGGCACTTAACTGACTGACTGAACATCACCAGTCCTCTTGATTTGGCTTTGCGAACGAAGGGTTTGGAAGTGGGACTGTCCACGTCTGCTGCAGGTATTTGATAAATCCAATACGAGACAGGCTAATCCGCCCGCAGCGATGAAGGTTTGCGTTGGTGCATTGATAACGCGATTGTCACTGTTTATCCGCCTCTTTCTAGGGTCCATCAGGACAGTACAGCTTTCAATTTCCGTCGATAAGACGACTCTATGGACGGTTTGTCGCCAAATTTCCCGGGCTACGGCTGTGTTAAACTTAGGAACATAGTTTTATATATCATTTTAGGAGTCTCACTATCTGTCCTATTATATGAAAGTGAATACTGGATAATTTCCTAACAAATGAAGAAGAAACTTTAGGCAACAGAAATTTGTTCGAAGCATCGGTTGCATATTTATAACCTACTGTTTAAAGAATTGAGTAATTCTTTTTTTTTAATCATTTTACCCAAGCACTAGTGTGCAAGGGGTTACGGTGAGTGTAAAGACTGGATGACAGTGATATTGAAGAAAGGATAAAAGACGAACGGAATTCAAGAAAATAGAAGATGGCACTTGACACTGAATTAAAATTTTGGGGGATTGTAACTATCAGGGAGTCAAGTAAACGAAAAGATGTTCCACGGGTAGGAAGTGAGAGAAAAGAAACTGTTGAGTAGAAATGACGGTTACATTTGATTATTTTAACGTAAAAGATTGGGACCTAAATGCCAATCTAGTAGCACTCTTAAATTCCCGTGGACGAGGCACCAAGGGAAAAAGCTCATCAAAGCAGTTGTCACGAAAGTGTTTTTAGAAAAGACAGAGGAAAACCAGGTCACATCGGTGAGAAAGTAACTGAAATCGAGATGCCAGGTCAGGACCTATTAAATTGCAGACCCTTCTTTGGATTTTTTTCGAGAACCGAGATGAATATCAGGAGCAATCGCATATAAATGGCAACAGTATTCAATGCACGAACGAATGGTAGAATAATAAAAAATAAATTGGAAAAGAAATTAATTTACTACCGAAAGCCTAACAGTATATTATTAATATTGACACATTACAACGGCTAGATTTCAATTTTTGCCAGACGATTGCCACGTGAAACTCAGAGTTTACGATAGTTGCACGATACGAATTATAACAAACGTACATTTATTCTAGCTATATTATTTTGAATTTAGTACTCTCTGTGATATATATATATATATATATCAATAAATATAACAATAACAAATACATCATACTACCAACCAACTCCATTGCATCTAATATCCAAAACACTCTATCTCATATAAAAAACACACACATAGTAACAACTTCCTCGAAAACTATTATGGACATTATCAGATCTAAAAATAACCGAAATCAAAATGACGAACAAGCAGGTGAATACCGAATAAATTGCCAAAATTCTTCCTCCATGTACATCGGAGAAACAAGTAGAAATCTAAAAAAACGTATATATGAACACAAAAGAGACATCACTAATAATAATCTAACAAATGCATTAGTGATTCACAGAAATAAATTCAACCACAATTTCGATTTTAAAAATGCCACACTAATAAAAAGAGTAAACAATTTATTCAGAAGAAAAGTTCTCGAGAGCGCCGCCATCCAGTACTACCAAAACATCAATTTGCGCCCCGGATTTTTCCCAATCTCACCTTTACTTATGGAAATTATAATAAAACAGACTAACATACATAATAAAAATTTCAAAGAAAACGGTTGAATTCCCTTCATTTTAACATCTCGTGACTTTGCACTACACATGAAGAAATTCTAAAAACTAAAATATTCTGTTAATCTTTTGAAATGATTTGTGAGCGTCTTTGTGGTTTCCAACACTGTTTGTTTATAGATATGTAAATTTAGAATAAATCTCATTTATCGTCTTTTTGCCTTGATAAAGTCCATCACAGGATGAAATGCGTAGGTGATTTAAAATACAGTTTTCCTCTTGTCTTTATTTTATTTAACCATATATGTCATAGTATCACTACAAAAGTAGGCATTTTGTTTCGATATTATCTTTGTCAATTTCATCACTTGATAAGACACAGATAGTGTAGAAACAAAATGGCTATTTTTGTTGTGATATTATAACATATTTATGTTATAAATTCTAAATAAATATTATTTGCACTAATTTGTATTGAGCACTTTTTAAGAATAGTGTTTCTTTGAATACGGAATTTTATTCCATCCATACCTACCCTATACTTGTGTATATATATATATATATATATATATACTACCGGCCATAATTAACCACTTCAGGTTTTTTTTAAAGAAATTATGTATTTCATACTATTTTTAGTATTTATTGCCAAATGAAAATGAAATGTTTTTTTTGTTTTTATTATTCTGCAAAATTTTACAAGGCAAGGAAGCAAAGATGAACTCGTTCGAATTACCCTATATTTTCTTCATTCTTTCATTGATGAAACTGCAATATAGGTAATTATTAAATATTTATGAATTCATTTGATGCACATGTTTTTGTTCAGTATTAACAAAACAACCATTCTATTTTCATTTACAATTATTCACTAAAAAATAGTATGAAATACATAATTTTTTAAAACACTGGTGTGGCCTAATAATTATGGCTGGTAGTATATATATATATATAACATAAATATATCATAATATCACTATTAAATGGCTACTTTTGTAGTAATATTATAACATATCTATGTTATAAATTCTAACTAAATATCATTCGCTCTACTTTGTATTAAGCACTTTCTTAAGAATAGTGTTTCTTTGTTCATCTCAGTGTTTTTGACAGGCTCCAAAGGCGAATCAGTAATATGATAGGTACCGGCCTGGCTGCTCGACTCCAGCCACTTTCTCACCGACGGGATGTGGCTTCCTTCTGTCTGTTCTATAAATATTTTCTTGGCTTCTGCTCCAACGAACTTAAGTCACTGATGCCCCTGCCACATGAGTTTACTCGTGCAACCAGATTGGCAACTGGGTCCCACCCACCCACAGTTAGACAAACGAAATGCAGACGACAATTCTACTCCATCAGCTTCTTTTCTCGCACTTTCCGCCTGTGGAAATCGCTTCCTTATTCTTGCTTTCCTGATGGCTACAACCTCCAGGAATTTAAATGCAATGTCATTACCCATTTCTTAACCACTTGACTCTAGTTCTTTCTACATTTCCACGTATATCTTTTCCTTTCTCTCTACCTTTCACCTCTGTTCCCATCCTTCTTTTGTTCCTTTCTAACTGGTTCGTCTTTACTCTCCTCCTATCTAATCTTTTTACTCTTATGTAGGCCTCTGCACATCAGTGGCGTTATATATATATTTCATTTGAAAACGGGTTTATTCGCAAACTAGATTTCTTCTTTTGGGTGTCTTCGGACGATTTATAATAACTGATTTTACCGTTTTTCAGGTGCAGGGATCTTTTATGAACGCTCAATTTTCAAAATTAGGAGAAGATACACAAAAGTCTTAGAATGCTTTCTTCCTTGAGTGTATGATCCTAATAGGTATTTATTGGTATGGTTAAACTTGGACATGATTTCTGTTCTTTCATTTAGTAATTCATTTTTGTCAGGAAACAACATAAAAGCCAAATTTTCCTTCTGGCATGATCTGCATATTTTAAGACCGTTGTAAGTTTTGGCAGTTTTTATTATGCTCAAGGTTATATCGGGGTTTCTTCCATACTTGGAGCATATTATAAACAGCCAAACCTTACAACCTTTACATGACTTCTGCTCCGACGAACTTAACTCACTCGTGCCCCCTCTACAAGAATGAACTCGGGCAACTAAACCGGCAACTAGGTTTCACCTTTTTACTGTCAAAGCAATGAAATGTAGCCGCTACTTCTACTCCAATAGCTTCTTTTCTCGCACTTCCCGCCTGTGGAACTCCCTTTCGTAAACTTGATTTCCTGATAACTTAAAAGAGTTTAAATGCAACGTCAATTGCCATCTCTTATCCACTCGACTTTCATACGTCTGTTATCCTTCCCAAACCTGAATCTTGTTCTTCTCCCTTTTCACTCTACTCTCACGCAACTCTCTTCGCACTAGTATTCCCATCCTTCTCTTGCACATTCATTGACACCCTCTGTAACCGGTTCCTTTTTGGTTGCACTTTCTCGACGCTCTCCTCCTGTGTAACTCTTTACACTCCTTTTATGTAGCCCCCTGTGCACCAATGGCAGTACTCGCTTGGGGTGAAATGATTAAAAAAAATGAACTCTCCGAAGAGGTCCAATTGATTGGTGAGCATGTTCACTTGACTTGACCCTAATGGATTCCTTCTTTTGGGGATTACTGAAGGACAAAGTTTATAAACAAGGAAGTTTTGACAATTTGAAAAATTACAGAAAAATGCATTTAAAGAACTTAAAACACACAAAGAAACTTGCGCTAAATGTTTGTCAAAGAGTAAAGGATAGACTTCAAATCTGTGCAAATTGTGATGAACAGTAGTTTCAGCGCCAGCGTTGATAAAATTTAAGCGATTTTGTATTATTGTACACAATAAAATTTGATGTAATGATTATATTAGCAAATATAACTGTATATGTAATCATAAAATAAATGTCATTTATTTTTTCGCATACTTTTCGATCACCCCCCCCCTCTCTCTCTCTCTCTCTCTCTCTCTATATATATATATATATATATATATATATATATAAAGGAGAATCCTTGAAATTTGGTAAGGTAAATTCCAATAGAGACAGTCTGCAAAAAGAACTCAATGTTAAATTTGATTGTTAAATTTAACAGAGTATTATAATCAGGAAACAAAAGTTAGGTATTTTAACAAATCTGTGTGTGTGTGTGTGTGTGTGTGTGTGTGTGTGTGTGTGTGTGTGTTGAGACACGTGATACCCCTTAAGTTTGTTCCTACCGGCAACTTTTGACCTCTCAGACCAGTTGTTTCCTTCCACTCCTCAAAAAAAATATGCTAGTATATTTCCTCTCTTCTCTTCTTAGCTCTTTTCCTAACCAACTCTTCTTTATCTCTTCCATTTCTTTATTAACGTTTATTTCCGGTAGACTAGAATTTCTTCATTTTACATCCGACTGGGGTTCACCAATGCGGGTTCTAGTAACCTGTTGAAATAGCAATTCCCCAAATGTAAAATTTGTATTTACATATTATATATATATATATATATAGTGTATCGAGGCAGCAGATATTTTTCTAAACATATACTGTTAACAGTAACAGACAATGAATGCCTCTTATGTTTAATCAAGTGCCGTTCTAAACATCGTATTTTAGCTTTAATTTCAGGTGAAAATAAAGACAAAAATTCTCTAACATTTACATATATTTTTATTATCATATATGCATATGTTTTGGAAAATCCCGAAAATTAACGAAATGGTTTTAACAACAGACATATTGAAATTATTTGTTTGAACACTATTTTGAATCGATACTCGTATTTGAGTAGATATTCTATTTTTAATCATATGTTTATATGTATAAATATACTGCTGAATTAAAAACAGAATATCTACTCTTTCTCTCATTCCATATATATATTTAAACAAAAATGTTATACGACAGAATTTAAAACGCATTCGTCAGACGATGTACGTTGCGTTTTTGTTCGTTGTTTTACATATCCAGGTCAGTGATGCCTTGTGTGTAGTATATTAAATTATTCAAACAATTATTTTGGTGGGCGAAGTTATTTTCATTTATTATTTTTCCGATTTTTGAATTTTAAGTAAAGTAATAAAATTTTTGTTCGTGTCCGCATTTTGAGATGAGCGTCTTTAAAATATAATAAAAAAATTGAAAACGCTTCTTTTACCGTTTATTTATAAATATTTGTTGTCAAATAAGAGCCTTACATTTGCTTTGATATATATATATCAGCCCAGTGTTTTAAAAAAAATGATGTATTTCATACTATTCTTAGTATTTATTGCCAAGTGAATAATTGTAAATGAAAATAGAATGGTTGTTTTGTTAATACTGCACAATAACATGTGCATCAAATGAATTTATAAATATTATTTGAAAAAAAAAAAATTAGGGTGATTCGGAGGAGTTCATTTTTGCTTCCTTGCCTTGTCAAATAAATATTTTCTTCTATAAATATTTTCATGGCTTCTGCTCTGACGAAGTTGAGACACTGGTACCCCTCCACAAGAATTTACACGGGCAACCAGACTGACAACAAGGCCGCACCAGTTAACAGTTTGATCAACCTAATGCAGGTGACAATTCTACTCCATCAGCTTCTATTCTCGCGCTTCCAGCATGTGGAACTCCCTTCCATATACTTGCTTTCCTGTCTGCTATAACCTCCAGGAAATAAATGCAAAGTCAGTTCCCAGTGTCTTATCTACTTAACTCCAGCCCTTTTTGCATCACCCCGTGTATCTTGTTCCTTTCTTTTCTCTCTACCTTCGGAACTGTTTTCACTCCTGTGTTCACGTCCTTCTCTTGCCCTTTCTCTTTCACCCCCTGTAGCTGGTTCATCTTTGTCTACACTCTTCTCCTGCCTAATTCTTCATCTCTCTTATGTAACCCTCTGCACATTAGTGGCATTAACGCATTGCTTGGGGTGAAATGATTAAAAAAAAATCTTGCAAAGTAATAATAACAAACGAAACATTCTATTTTCATTAAAAATTATCCACTCGGCAATAAATAGTAAAAATAGTATGTAGGACATAATTTCTTTTAAAATCTGAGGGTGGCCTAATAATTATGGCCGGTAGTGTGTGTATATACATATATATATATATATATATATATATATAGAGAGAGAGAGAGAGAGAGAGGGAGAGAGAGAGAGAGGGAGAGAGAGAGAGAAAGAGAGCAAATCTACAGGGTGCGATGGGTAAATTGTCGCTATTTGCCTTGTAACATGCAAAGTAATAATAACAAACGAAACATTCTATTTTCATTTAGAATTATCCACTTGGCAATAAATAGTAAAAATAGTATGAAATACATAATTTAAAAAAAAAAAAAACTGGTGTGGCCTAATAATTATGGCCGGTAATGTATAAATATTCATCTTACAATATTTTTTCTACGTTCTTACAACAAAGATCACATCTATGACAATGCAAACATACCGGAATACCTAAGCAGATCAATTTTCATAGCACTACTAAAAAAATCAAACACAAATGAATGTCCACTCCACCGAACAATCAGCTTAATGCGCCACATAACAAAACTCATCATCCGAATTGTGATGAATAAAGCGTGCAGTAGAGTCAGGTGAGAAATATGAAAAGAATAGTACGAGTTATTTAGAGAGAGGAAGACACCACAAAGATCTGTTAGAGCTGCTCAGCAACCTTGATACATTTGGGAAGGATATTAGAATAATAAAGAACCTATACTGGCAGTGCGGATGTGCGTTGCGGTGCAGTGGATATCGGCTCGGAACGAGAAATTGTGGAGCCGAGTTCGAATTCCAGTTGAATTCAGTGCATTCACTTACGCGCAAATACCCTTAGGAAAGGTATTAATCCGTCTCTTTCTTCCAGTTATGGGTTAAATAACAGGACAGATTGGGTTCTAGAGCCTTGGTTAGCAACCAGTCTACCGCAGAAAGCAATGGCAACCTACTGCTGGATAATCTTCTGCCCAATCAGTCATGTCTCTTTCGAGACATGATCGCCCAAGCGTGTTTCACGTATGGCACTTACCTGACTGATACTGGCAGTAATCTGCCTGCCAACGAATAAAAACATGAGTTCAGTCTTCTTCTTCTACATGCCTTGTCCTTTCAGGACGTAGGCGATCCACGTCTCCCTATCCCTGGTGTCTTTTAATACGCTTTCTCCTGCAACATATCGCATTATGAATGTATAAAAAAGAATTTTCATAGTAAAAATACCAATAATAGATTTTTATATAAAAATAAATTAACAATAATACATTTTCTAGCAGAATGACTAACAATATTTATCTGTAATTGAAGCCAAAAAATGCCTCTTCTTCTTCTTCTTCTTCTTCTTCTTCTTCTTCTTCTTCTATGTGCCCTGTTCTTTCAGGACGTAGGCGTTCATTGTTCTCCACGTCTCCCTATCCCTGGTGGCTCTTAGTATGTTTTCTCCTGTTACACCTCGCAACCCCCGTTCAGTTATTCACCTGATCATGCCCTTCAAATATGTTATCCGCTGCCTATCTCTGTCTCTTTTTCTTTCTATCTAGCCTGTCAGTATCAGGTTCTCCAAGCCCTCCTTCCTCATTGCATGTCCCAGGAACTTCAGTTGTCTCTTCCTGATGCTCCCTATTAATTTTCTTTTCGTTGCCATTCTTTCCAACAACTCATCATTGCTCACATGCTCGGTCTGTGATGTCTTCAGCATCCTTGTGTAGAACATGAGTTCAGTAGATGCACAAAAATAGAAAAGTGTGTAAGTCATCGGACTTGTTAAATCTATCGAGCGAAGCAATTCGGAGAGAATTAAATGTCCAGATGACACAGTGTTGATAGCAGACACGAAAAGGAAACGACAAATGCTTTTACTGAAGGTAGCTAAGGAAAGGACTAAATATAATGTACAAGAAGACAGAATACATTGTTGTCAGTAAAAGGATGAAACCAAAATGGTAATTACAAATCAAGGAATACTTAAATCAAACAAGTACAGAAAATCAAATTCCTGGGAAGTGTTCTAACAGAGGACAGAAAGTGTGACATTGAGATCCGAAGACGCATTTGGGTGGCCAAAGATGTATTCCAAAAACTAAGCAGAGTTTTAATATATAGAAAAACGTCGTTCGAAGCAATAAAAAGTGTACTTGACTGTTGCAAGTTATATGTCCTCTTATATGACAGTGAATGCTGGACACTCTCCAAGATGAAGGGATTTGAAGCAACAGAAATGTGGTTCTGCAGAAAGATGCTGAGAATACTATGGACCGAACATGTGAGCAACAAGGAAGTTTTAGAGAAAATAAAACAAAAATGAAACTTAGCATAAGGAAGAGGCTGTTCTGGAGTACCTAATGAGGAAGAAAGGCTTGGAAAATCTGATACGCACAGGACTGATTCAGAGTAACAGGGACAGATGAAAATGTGCGTAACATGCTTAATGGGCTAGAGTAAATGGATGGTAGAAGGGTGTTTGGGAGAAATAGCAATAAGAGAAAACTTATTAAGAGCAACAAGACTTATTAAAACTTATTAAGAGCAAAGTGTAGCGGGCCATGATCGCCTACGATCTGAAACTTTTTTTTGTTTTTTCGTTCATTCCTTGGTAATTGCGAGAAGACATCTGATGCATCAAAATGTGTCAAATATTTCATTAAATGTTCATTCTAGACATCAACCACACATTCAATGTTGACATTTCATACTCACTTTAGCGTAACAGCAGCAGGTAACCAAAGAAAAAATGTGTCCTTGAGAAACTAGTTTAATATGTTAGAATGATTCGTCTCTTATGAAGACCTTCTGTTCTAGAATTCATTTCCCCGACAATCCATGCTACCGGTCTCAAGGAATGTTTATCTCACTGATTTCTATTTATTTTTTTTTACATACGTCACAGTTTGTTAAACAGAAAAATATTTATTTTAAGCACTGTGAAAAATGCTGAGAATCGATAAAAAAAAACAAAAAAACGCGATCATTTAAGAAATTTCGCAAATTGTAAAAATGTTATTAAAATCTATACATCAGCCTTTATTTCAACGAGTTTCTACTGTCTTCTTCGAAGTAGTCTCGCTGCTCTATCGCTATGTATGGCAGATATTCGGGCGTACTACTAACTTTGCTTCCAGCAGCTCATCCCTTAGTTATGATCTACCATTTCATATACACAGAGCCGATTAATCTTAATTCCATTTATATATTCCATTCATGAGGAAAAAGCTTCACCCAGAAGGAACAGCTTCTTCCTCAGAAGTTTTCTCAATATCAACCGTTATCTACCCTACATAATCTCAAAATATGCACCCCTTTCTTCCTGTCTGTACGTCCTTGCAACAACCTCATTGGGTAATCCTCTACTTTGTGTTGTGCCATATATCGGGTGAACAGTCAAAAAAAGTCCCATTATAGTTACGATGTTTTTACAATCAGAATGCATTTAGATAATCGATTCTTATGTCGTTAAATTAATCCGCAGAACGATGCCATCTTTGTACTATTTTCTTTCAAGGTGAGGACGATGATGGTTCTTCCCAACTTTCTTGTTCTGCTATTAGTACAGTGAGATTACGTAGTGATAATCCTAATTATAAATATGTTTTAAATTCTGTACGTTTATTGTAACAAACTAAACTAAAAAAAAAAAATGTAGAATAATTTCTTTCATGAAATTTCTGTTATCCTACAGCATCTTTATTTTCATTTTTGGCAGTGATGACCCACAGTCATGACCTTTTAGGGCCTCATCAGATCGAGACTTTTCTATGGATGCTATGCATGGCGCCAAATTCGTTCTGAATTAACTAAACTCTTAGCTTTATACAAATGCTTTCTTCTTCTTCTTCTTCTTCTTCTTCTTCTTCTTCTATGTGCCCTGTCCTTTCAGGACGTAGGCGATCATGGTTTTCCACATCTCCCTGTCCCTGTTGGCTCTTAGCACGCTTTCTCCTGTTACACTACCCAAACCCCGCTTTCCCATCCACTAGCTCAAGCCCATAAATCTAGAATATAAATGTATAGAAACTAGCATGGCCACAAAATGAGGGATCAGTTTATCTATTGATTGTAATATAGATTTGGTCCCCCACTTTGTATCCACATTATAATTTCTTTTAAACAGTTGGCATATATCTTCTTCTATGTGCCCTGTCCTTTCAGGACGTAGGCGATCATGGCTTTCCACTTCTTCCTATCCCTGGTGGCTCTGAGCACACTTTCTCCTGTTACACCGCGCAACCCTCGTCATCCGTCTGATCAGGTCTTTCAAATATGTTATCCGCTGCTTTTCCCTGTCTCTTTTTCCCTCAATCTGGCCTGTTAGTATCAGATTCTCCAAGCCCTCCTTCCTCATTGCGTGTCCCAGGAACTTCAGCTGTCTCTTCCTGATGCTCAGTATTAATTTCCTTTTTGTTTCCATCACTTCCAAGACCTCATCATTGCTCACATGCTTGATCCATGATATTCGCAGCATCCTTCTGTAGAACTACATTTCAGTTGCTTCAGGTTTTTCCTTCATGTTCGATGATATTGTCCAGCATTCACTGCCATATTGAAGAACCGACATCACATAGCAATCCAATGCTCTCTTCTAATGGTTTCGAGCAAATGAAGCCTGTAGCAAGGGAATCCAACAGAAAGGACCACCCCTCTTGGAACCCTGTGAAATGCTTCAGCCGGATCCCAAACAAAGAACTGTACCAAATAACAGAAATCAAATCACTTGAGGAATACCGACAGTCGCAACAGCTACAGCACATGCAAACTCGAAGTGAAGATAATGATATAATCAAGATGTTGAAGTTTCACGTTACTTCAAAGAAAAGGTTGGGAAGGAAACACTATCGATACAGATAACATTGGGTTTCAGAAACCTATTTTTCTAAAAAAAACTGTATTAATAGAAAAATTCATAAATTAAATAAGGAAAGTGAATATAGAATGAGCTTCTCTAGAAATAAAAAGCAAAACACTATGAAAATATAAAAAAAGATGCTCACTATTAATTTTCTTTTCGTTGCCATTCTTTCCAACACCTCATCGTTAATCGCATGCTCGGTCCATGATATCCGCAGCATCCTTCTGTAGAACCACATTTCCGCTGCTTCAAGTTTTTTCCTCATTTTCGATGATATTGTCCAGCATTCACTGCCGTATTGAAGAACTGACATCACATAGCAATCTAGCACTCTCTTCTTTGTTTCTTGTGAAATTTTCCTGTGTGTTTACTCAGCTTCTGGAATGCGTCCTTTGCCATGCTAATTCGCCTTCGGATCTCTGTGTCGCACTTTCCATCTCCTAGGTATTTAAATTTTTGTACTTGCTTGATTCTGGTATCCCCCACCTGTATTTGGCATTTTGGGTGGCTCTTTTTGCTGATGACCATACATTTAATTTTCTTAAAGTTCTTTTTTGTAGTCTTTTTTTGTCACTCTCCACAGATACCTCCTGTAGAAGGTTTTGTAGTTTTATTTCCGTGTCTGCAACCAGCACTGTATCATCTGCGTACCTTAGATTGTTTCATTTGTGGCCTCCTATGAAGAATCCAGGTATAACTTCTAGGGGAAAAAAGCCTCACAAGCAGCTAAAAAGATATGTGCTGTGTGCAGTGAATGTGCTTTAGCTTACTGAACGGTGTGGAAGGGGTTCGCAAAGTTTAGAGTTGGTGATCGAAGCTTTATTGATGAAGAACTCTCGGGTAGAACCTTTCAATACTGACGAAGACTAAATCAAGGCACTGGTTGAGAATAACCCGCACTACTCGACTGGAGAATTGGTAGAGACACTAAATCTATTAAATTCTATCATCCATGAGTACTTAGTGAAGCTTGGATACTCAAATCGTTACCACATGATCTGAGTGAAAATTATCATTTGGATCACATTTCTCTCTTGGATTTGCAAAGTAAATACAATGAAAAATTCAGCCTTTTTGAAGCAAATTGTGTCGGTGATGAGACACGGATCGTTTAAAACGATGTTTAGCGAATAAGATCCCGGGGTAAGCGACATTATCTAACTTTAGCTAGCCCAAAAGTTGGTCTTCACTCTAAAAAAGTCATGTTGTTCATCTGGTAGGATTGGAATAGGATCCTGTACTATGAGCTTCTGCCAAGTAACCAGTCAATTGATTCTGAAAAGCACTGAACGAATGAAAGGCACAAATTCATTAAAAATGCACAGAAATGGCGAGCAGGAATGTTTTTGCTTTCTGTCAGGATAATGTCAGACATTGCTTCTTCAGATTTGCATTTATTCAAGTCCTTGCAAAATAATCACTATGGTAAAAGTTTTAATTCTTTGGATGACATAAAAAAAACACCTTAATGACTTCTTTGCCAAGAACCAGCGAAATTTTAAGACAGAATCTTTAAGTTGAAGAAAATATGGAGAAAGCTTGTGCAACAAAATGATTAATATTTAGTTGAATTTAATGGCATGATTTTGTTTTGTTTTAATTTTAGTTAAAATATCTGCATGAACTTTCCGGACATCTCAATAATCTAAACTTATTTATAAATGGAACTTTGTGTGTGTGTATGTATCTGTGTGTGTGTGTGTGTCCGTTACCTATACACTCTGAAACGGCTGAGCCGATTTTCTTGAAAATTTACACGGGTGTTCTATAAGCGTCTGCGAGTGTTCTTAGCTAGGTTTTGTGTCGAGGTTCCCCCGATAAATATCGAAAATCGATAATCGAAAAAATCAGGTTATAGAAGGAGTCGTTCGATTTTAATCAAATTTCATACACTCATAGACAAAGACATAAGAAACGACATTCAGATGCTTCAAGGTTGCAGTACTTACAATAGTGCAGAAAATCGATAATATATATATATATATATATATATATATATATATATATATATAAGGGAAGATGTTTGTGTGTGTGTCTGTTTATCTGCCTGTATGTCTATTTTTTACAGTCCTTTTATTTTAGTTTTGGCTTCGGGTTTGGCTCTAACTAGATATAATTGTAGTTCTTAGTCTCAGCCATGATACCATTTACTCAGAGGAATTATTTAACCTTCAAAATTCAGTTTACGACGAAAAAAACATTTGATATCGATACAAGGAAATCAAAGTTTGATTTACATTCATTCATTTTTTTCAGTCTACGGTTTCGTTTTAACTGAAAACAACTATTACTTTTTAGTATTCGTGCCAACGTCCAAAGAGTCTGAGCTCCAGGACCATGGATTAGTTTTAAAGCTTTCATTACACCCGAGCAACACCGGGCTATACTGCTAGTAATTAATATCTTCGTACGTTGTTTGTCAAGGACAAACTTTTTAAAAATCAGGAATTTTTTGCAAGTCATCCATGAAGTGTTTTTCCAGTCTATGTCTTATCCCATTGCCGATAGCCTTCACCTTTTTGACTTTATAAAAATTGCATCGGCTTTTTTTGTTTCAAGTAGTTTACAACAATTATGATTCATAATATTTGTGTAATAAACGTCCGTGGCGAGACGAGTAAATTCTTTTTAAATTGGGACAAAAGAATTTTAATATTGAAATCTCATACACGCACCAAATATTTTCATGGCTTCTGCTCCGACGAACTTAAGTCACAGGTGCCCCTTCCACAAGAATTTACTCGTGCAACCAGACTGGAAAGAAGGTTTCACCCTTTTACAGTTAAATCAACCAAATGCAGCCGGCGATTCTACTTCATCAGCTTCTTTTCTCGCACTTCCCGCCTGTGGAACTCCCCTCCATATACTTACTTTCCTGACGGCTACAACTTTCAGGAATTTAAATGCAATGTCAATACCCATCTCTTAACCACTTGACTCTAGTTCTTTCTACATCAACCTGTATATTTTGTTCTTTTCCTCTCTCCCTCTCTCTCTCTCTCTCTCTACCTTTGCAACTGTTTCCATACCTGTGTTCCCATCCTTCTCTTGTTCTTTCTCTTACACCCACTGTAACAGGTGCGTTTTTCTATTCACTCTCCTCCTGTCTAAACTCTTAGTCCTCTAATGTAGGCCCCTGCGCATCAGTGGTGATACTGCCGTGCTTGGCGTGAAACGATTAAAAAATAAATAGATAAATAAATAAAAAAATAAAAAAATTGAAAATTCAATAAAAAAACACGAGCGTTTTATTGATTGTTGGTTGATAATTTGGTTATAAAAGCAACAACTCAGTATTCACATATCATTATATACGCACAAAGTATAAACACAAAGTATATTAGACAAATATTACACATTTTATTCGGAGAGTTCAACATTTGCTTCTTGATACAATATTGCGGCTGACAAATTTTTCAGCCCTTCTCAGGTATAGATATAATCAATAAGGAGAGTTAAACAAAAACTCTTTTGCTTAGGAAAATTGTATTTCGTATCAGTTTAGTCCTAATTATGACAATAAACTACATTCAATTGCAAGGCCTCTGGTCGGGAAATTGGTGGTTTTAAGGAGCATGGACTCACCTCTTAATTGCTGTTGTTTCCCGGTTCATCCCGACCCGGAATAGTAGCACATTGTAGACTCCCACCTATCGTATGCATGTATTTGTAAACATTTCAGTACCTTCCGTCGGACATCTGTTGACAAATTCCTTACAAGCTTATATACATTGGGCATCTCGGTGTGGTATAATGGTTAGCAAGCTTGTCTTGCTAGAATCGTTATAACTGAGTAGTGAGTTCAATCCTTACTGGGTACCCCCTTACTTTCGGCCGTGTGTTACGTCTAAGCTAAGCTTAGAAAATCCCCTTCCTCTAGGGTTGGGCGCAGGGCTAACAACCCTGCCTCATAAAAAACAGCAAAAACGCTGCCCTACACACCATTAGGTGTAAAAAAATAACTTTATATTCATTAATGAAAAATACTGATTTGGAAATTCTTGTAAAAATCAGATAATTGTCAGATTTTAACGAACTTTCAGGATTTATTCCCAAATTAATTAAATTATTTTAGAAAATATTATTTTTGTTCGCATATTTTAAGTCCCACTTTTTAAGTTTAGGAAATTTCGAGAAAATCTTTTTTGAACAGCTTAATCTTTTTTTTATAATCATATCGCCCCAAGCAAGACATTTTATTGCTACTGTTTTGCAGGAGGTTACATAAGAGGAAAGTTATGAGAAAGAGTGACAGGTTATAGGGGGTGTCAGGAAGTGGGTAAAAGAAGGATGAATGTGGACATAAAGTGAGGGATCAGCTCATATATTGATTGTAATGTAGAATTTATCCCTCACTTTATATCCACATTATAATCGTATAGAATTTTTTTTTATAATCATATCGCCCCAAGCAAAGCATTTTACTGCCACTGTTTTGCAGGAGGTTACATAGGGGGAAAATTATGAGAAAGAGTGACAGGTTATAGGGGGTGTCAGGAAGTCGGTAAGAGAAGGATGAGAATACTGATGAGAGTGGAGTGGACGGAGAAAGGAGCATGATAGAGAGGATGCAGGTTAGTGAGATAAGAGATGACTATTGATTTTACATTGAAAATTCAGACGGGAAGAACTTTCTGGCCCTTGAGAGAGAACCGACTTTCTTAGCAGCGGATTCTATATAGTCATTCCACTCGAGATCTGTTGTGAGAGTTAATCCGAGGAGGCGTAGTGTTTTGTTTTAATGGAGACTAGCCTGATCCATGCTTTCCCTTGCTACTTTCTATGGAAGGTCCCGTATTTTTCTTTCCGTGTTTGCTAACAACACTGTATACCAAGAGGAATAGTGTTGAGAGAAATAAGGAATAGGGGCAAGTGGTAGTCCATGATCGTCTGCGTCCTGAAGGGACACGGCCAATGAAGAAAAATAATGTTCATATTAGTTATATTGTGGGCCCTATTGTCATGAAAAAAAAAAATTCGCTCAATAATGAATTTTTACAAGAACTTTTTTCCTTTTTTAATTTTTTTAATTAGAATTTAATTAATTAGAATATAATTGATTAGAATATAATTGATTAGAATATACTGTTTTAAAACATTTAAAATCCTATGTTAATTTGTATTGGCCAAGTGATATTGTTGCTAAATTAAGACTATTTTTTCCTAATAATAAATGACAAAACTTACTACTATTCAGTAGCCCTAGTACTTTTAAAAGAATTTATTTTTTTGTGTATAGACGTGTCGAGTTTTATAAATACGGATGTCCAAACACGACATTACCAGAAAATAAGAGCAGTAACTATAACAAAGTTAACATTTATCGGTAATTTTCTAACATTTCTTCAGCAATCATCTTTGTAAGTTAAATTGATAAAGCCAAAGTAACTAAAACTTCAATAAAATATTACATTACTTTGAATATTTTCTTACATTTTAACAATTACTGGGTTGTGAAAAAATATATAAAAGGCGTTCACGTTATATTCGTCAACTAATTGTTACAGTTATGCCCCTTTCTGAAAAAATTCCCAAACATAAGTCTATCGAGGGAGTTGTTACCACTCCATAAAAATATCCACCCGTGTTTAAAATGCTTTTCAGCGATATTTTAAACTAAAAAGTAATTTCTTTAAAATCAGATTAATTAAAATTTAAGTCAGCTAATCGCCCTCGAGTAAAAATTCGGAAAAGTATATTTTATGTTTTTGACAGATTTGTCAATACAGACGGTTTTAGCATTTTTACTGATTATAAAAATCATTTCAATCAATTTAACTATGTGCTACCATACATTTATGGTCTTATTCCGTACTAAAGATTTAGATAAATACCTCTACGGTATAAGTTCTTCTGTGTGCGCTGTCCCTTCAGAACGTTGGCGATTAAAGTTGTCCACAATTTTCTGTCCTTTGTAGCTCTTAATAAACTTTGACTTTTTGTTATCTTTTTTGAAACCTTGCTTCGCCACCCATGTACTCAAACTCGTTTGATAGATTATGCGTTATTAATTAAAGAATAAAACTATAAAATGAAATACATAATAAATGTTTTTTTTAAATAAACAAAAAAAAAAACATGTAGACAGTATTATTCGGTTGATAGTAAGAAAAGGGGCAGAGAAAACCCCTGCCCCTCCAACTCAATACAAAAATAGAAAGATGGATCCAATGTCTGGAAAGTTGCAAGACGAGAAATTCCATCTTATGCGCTTTTTTTTATTCAAGAAAATTCCATACATTCCAGCGAAGAAAAAATAGTAAATTGATACCATATGAGAATCCCTCGCCTGGAAAGCTTCGTGTCATCCGTAAGAAAGAAACAAACTTAAAAAAAAAAAAATAAAATAAAACATTCCTACGGGCAAAAAAGGGGAAAAACAAAATGAAGGATGAATAATTAATCAAGTTAATCTGCGACGTTTTTGACTCGCGTCGTTCCGCTGACATTTCATTGGTTCAAACAATCGTGACGTCACTGGTCGTACACGCGATTTGGCCAGGCTGTTCAAATACTGTTTAGAACATATTTCTTATCTGGGAGGCACCTAATGTGGTGTGATGGTTACTAAGCTTGCCTTGCGGACCCATTCGCTATAATTGTGTGTTCGATCCTCCCTTGACAACGTGTTCTAAAAATATCATGTCCTTCTAGGACAAAGGCGATTATGACTCCCCATAGATCCCCTTTACTTTATTATATTATTTGTGAATTGCTATGCATTCTTGGGAAGATACTAGCTTCCGGTTGCCTTCTACTGGTTTGGAATTCAAGGCTAGAGAGCCTTGAATGAAAACCGCACCAAGGTGCGGATAGTACCTTATTGTAGCCAAGCATTAATAATTTCACAAATTTACTCTGAAGTAGTAGCTACCTTACTAATCTGGCAAAAAATTACGGGTATATTGAATCATTCATTAGGAGAAAATCGGTTCCCCTATCGTCCTGTTCACACTCCTTCCTAACTTTTTCAACATGAGCAGAAATTTATCTGTTTCTTGTTTAGAATAGGGTTTCCGGTTCCTTCTAAAGTCTTTTCTTTCTCTTTCACTTCCGGTGAACCCATGGGTCTTTGTGGTAATATCACCTTGCTTGGGATGATGCCTTTTACTCTGTAACCTTTAAAGTCTCTTGGGCCTTGTATAGGGTAAACATCATTGCAAACTATGTCCAATCAGGGTGTCTGAGAACACCGGTTCTTGTTTGACTGCCGTCGTTAAGCAGCATCGAGCCAGGTTAAACTTAGATGAAGGACCGCTTGACAACATCGTGTTCTGTAAACGACCTTCTCCAATGTGAAATATATTTCGATTTTAAATAACTCAGAAAAGGTTTATAAGCAAAAAAAACCCCCAAAAAACAAAAAACAAAAAACAAAAAACAAAAAACAAAAAAAAAACAAACAAAAAAACAAAACAAAAACAAATCGACAACCTTTCAGGATGCTCGTGATTTGTGATCTTGTGCCAAACTAGGCTTAACCGTAAATCCCTAGCACTCGCCAGAAAGTTACTCTCGCAAACCATTGCTTTACGTCCTGTATTTTTTGGAATATGAGATGCACCGATGTATAATCCGCACCCTTGTTTTGAAGATAAAATTTTGAGAAAAAGCTTAATTCATATTTGAATTAATATTATTATTTTTTATTGAAAAACAATTTAAACCGATACCCATAAATATTGCTATATCTTGTTCTAAGCGTAAAAGGACTGAAAATATCGAAATAAGAAAATCCGAATTTTTCGCTTGTGGAACTCTCTTCCGGCTACTTGCTTCCTTGTCAAATTTGTTCGTAAAAATTTTAATGTTATGTCATTCGTTATCTATTGTCTTCTTGATTTGTGTTCTTTTTATTGTTCTATCTCCATGTTAGTGTTTTTCTCATTCTTCTCTAGCACTAAGTAACTGCTAGTGTCTTTGTAGCCCTGTTGCCTTGCTTGGGGTGAAATGATTAAAAGAATAAAAGAATTTGTTTTTATTTAGTTTGATTCAAAAACCAGAAAATACTTATTGCTTTCACTTCACTTGGAAAGATATTAGACATTTCTGCATTGGAACCAATACGACATTTTGCATTGGAACCAATATGACATTTCTGCATTGGAACCAATATGACATTTCTGCATTGGAACCAATATGACATTTCTGCATTGGAACCAATACGACATTTTGCATTGGAACCAATATGACATTTCTGCATTGGAATCAATATGACGACAAAAGAGAATGTCATCCTTTGTCCCATTTATTGCGATACCGGTGCCACATTTTTCAATTGACTAAAACATTTTTTGTTCCCCTTCAACGATTTTTTCACTCACATACGCACCTGAGCAAGCTTCGAACTTTTCCATCGTTCGCTAGGGGCAGGAGTAAAAACTTCCTGCTGCACGTAGTTGTGTCATTCCTCTCTTATTAAAGTTTTAAAGAATTTATTAATAGGAACATCAATGAACTAAAACCTGCAAGCCTATTTTAATATATATATTTACGCATGGTTTGTGAATATCATTCAATGATGATTTTCGACTCGTTGAACGACTATGATCATCGCTGACAAATATGATCAATGTTTTTAGTTCTCGTGAGAACGACAAAGGCTCTGGAAAGTAGCAAGTGACTTGCAATGTTTATTACATATTAAGTCATTTTGTACAGAGCTTTGACTGTTTTGTAAATTTTTTCACATTTCTCATGGTTTTTAATGTGACGTGTTAGATCGGATTGGTTTCTGCATGTTCTCATAGGATAAACCGCATGTTAAATTATTCCGAATATAATACTGATCGTAAAATATCATTTTATACATGACTATTTAATATCATTATATATATATATATATATATATATATATATATATATATATATAAAATATCATTATATATATATATATATATATATATATATATAATGATGATATACACACTAAAAATCTGCCTCCTTCTGCCGAGCGCTCGTAGCTCAGCAGTAGAATCGCCGACTGACGCCAATTTGGTCGGGTTTCTAATCCTGGGTAAAAGGCAATCGGCTGTCTAACCGTACTGTTGAGCTGCGAAACAGATCTGTCTGTGGATGCCTATATATATATATTATTATATTTTTTATTAAAAATGACAGACAAAGAATTATCCATAAGTTTTTTATATAATTTTTCATGAGTTCGTATACTTTTTTCTTTTTGGAACTCAAATTATATAAGAATTGTCCAACACTTTAGTACTTTCGAGCGCTTTCGGCTATACTTTTAGCAATTATCAAGAATTAATTTTGTTTTACTTATAAATAAACATGCGTAAAGTTTATGCATTTAGAGTCTTGTGTATGTTAAGATTTGAACGCAGGAAGCAGATTGTTATTGTGTTCATGATTAATGTCATTAAGTGTAGGAGTTCGCTTTTTTATTAGTAATGCCTTCATTACTTTTAATCTTCTTTTGCATGTGGATGATGCTATTAACAGTACAAAATAACAGTATAATTTGGATGATGCTATTAACAGTACAAAATAACAGTATAATTTGGATGATGCTATTAACAGTACAAAATAACAGTATAATTTGGATGATGCTATTAACAGTACAAAATAACAGTATAATTTGGATGATGCTATTAACAGTACAAAATAACAGTATAATTTGGATGATGCTATTAACAGTACAAAATAACAGTATAATTTGGATGATGCTATTAACAGTACAAAATAACAGTATAATTTGGATGATGCTATTAACAGTACAAAATAACAGTATAATTTGAGTTCCAAAAAGAAAAAAAATATACGAACACATGAAAAATTAAATAAAAAAGCTTAATGATAATACCTTGTCTGTCATTTTTAATGAAACCTGTATAAAAGAGAGATTGTTGCCCAAATACGCAATATATATATATATATATATATATATATATATATATATATATATTTGAAATTTATAACCAAAGTATGTTGTAATATCACTACAAAATAGACGTTTTGTTTCGACACTTTCTGTGTCATGTCAAGTGATGGTGCAGATTGCGAAATGAAGAGTTTTGAAAGGTTCAAAACTAGCCAAATCCCTCAATAAAGGAATCATTGTTACGTCATCCGTGTTGACCAATCAAAATACAAATAATTTTTAATGTAAAGAATATGACAACAAACATAACAGACAATATATATATATATATATATATATATATATATATATATATATATATATATAATAAGGCTACCCTACGTTGAAATACCGATTCCCGTACGATAATCAAATTAAGCAACCTCGGGCCTGGTTCGTACTTAGATTGGTGACCGCTTGTGTATACCAGGGGCTGTAAGGTTCAGGTCAGTTCAAACTATAACTGCTACAGGTACCATGTAACTTATTACTACCTGTCACTGGTCGGGTTGTCGGTGACTAAACCGGTGGCTCCACTGGATGCAAGCTTCGTCATGGACAGGGATGTAGGCACCTGCAGGACCAAAAACAAGATCTGTTAAATTGTGGAAAAGCTCCTATGAACCAACGGTCATATACGCAAACAACCAGCTATGTTTTAAATAGTCTTCACCAACCCGCATTCCCAAGCGTGGTGAGTAGATACACATCCCCTGAAATGACAGGCACGAAAACAGTAGAAATCATCCAGGGAGAGGTTCCCCAAACGAGAGAGTGAAAAAAAAAAACGAAAAAAAAAAAAACAAAACAAAAAAAAACTGGTCCATATATATATATTTTTTTTACGTATAAAAAATTCTAAATTTATAATCGTATGAAATATACCCCACAAAACGCTAGATACAATATTAAGAAACAGGAAAATTTCATTAGAAACAAAATAAAAAAAGTAATGAGCTGTTTTGTAAGGTCGGTACTCCTATATGACAGTGAATACTGGACAATCTCCTCACGGATGAAGAGACCTGATGCAACAGAAATATGGTTCTACAGAAGGATGCTGAGAATACCATTGCATGAGCGTATGAGTAACGAGAAAGTTTTAAAGAAAATGGAAGCATAAAGGACACATACTGAAAATGGAATCAGAAAGCGACAATTTAAAATTCTAGAACACATAGTAGGACAGAAGGTTTAGGGAATTTGACACTCACAGGACAGTAAATGAAAGAAAGACAGAGGAATGAGGCAAATATCTAACTTTAAGTATTTGTGTAAATTGTTGACAGATTGGGAATTGGGAGGCATAGTTTAATGCGTTAGTTTCTATTTAGCGCAATGAAAATATTGGTTTTGTCGGCTTGTCTCATAAGAATATCGCTGTTATAACGGAGTTATTTAATAGCGTTAGGTAACGTTCCACTTGAATTTGTTTTTGTGCCCTTGTATCTGGTTTGAATAAATTTGGATTTAACAAGATGCCAGTGAGTTGTAATGTGCTTGTCATTTTGTAAAGTTAAAATGCGAGTGTATTACATTTCACATATGTCTTGTTTTTCTTAGTTTTTTTTTTTCGTTAATTATATTGTATTTGTTCTGTAAGTGGCAATTAGGTTGAAACATTCGAAAAGTACTTTTCGTGTTCTGTAACTTGATAGCTTGAAAGATTGATGAAGTTGTCCGATGTGGTAGGTAAATGGTAAATGGATAGGAATTATTTTCGGCAGTTACGCAATGTCAGCAAAATATGCTCGTGAATGATCGACAAGCTTCTCATCTATATTTGGTATTATATATAGTATTCGTTATATATACAGGGTGATCCAAAAGTAGGGGGGGCAGTAAATTATAACTTATTTTGAGGTTATATATACAATTATATTTACTAATATAATCATTACATTGTTAATATCATGTTATTGTGTAAACAATAGAAAAGTGCTTAAATTTTATCAATGCAGTTTCTCAAACTGTTGTCCTTCACAATTTACACAGATTTGAAGTCACGCTTCAAAAAACATTTTTGCGCAAATCTCTTTGTGTATTAATTTCTTAAAATGCATCTCTTGTGCAGTTCTTCAAATCACCAAAACTTCTTGGTTTTCAACTACACACTTTGACCTTGAGTACTTCCCCCAAAAGAACGAATCCATTGGAGTCAAGTCAGGTGAAAGTACTGGGTAATCAATTGGATCACTTCGGTCAATCCATTTCTCAGGAAATATTTCAAAGATACTCACAGATTGCCCTTAAATAAAGTGGAGGAGCCCCATCTTGTTTAAATTAAAGGTCATAATCATTAGGTTTTTTTTTCTTTTTTTAACTGTGGAACAACTTGATTCGTTATAATTTCGAGATACGTATTGCCCGTGATTTTATTAAAAAGATGTTGATCATAAAACACAAGAACTTGAAGTACAACTAGTACTAAACTAGCCGGGTGCCAAACAGTGGCACCAGGCTGGTTTAGTACTAGTTTAGTACTCTAATGTTAAATGCATGTTCTCACTCTACCAGTAGATACAATTATGACTGATACACAAACCTATTCCACCTAATGTCCACCTACTTTTGGACTAACCAGTATATAATGGCTGGCCGCTTGTTTTTAACTATGCTTGTCTGATATGTCGCCTAACCAATTCCTGTTGTGCAGACCCCCTGAAAATGTATATTTGTTTAACACACACAGAGCTAACCGGTGATTATTACTGTAACTACATGGTTACGGTTTCTGGGATAACGTGCATCGTCTAGTGTGATCAATTGATCAATTGTTTGCACAAGGGTAGTGCTTACAAAAAAAAACACTCGATCACGATGACTATGACGGATCTGCTATGTCGACCCAGTTTAATTCGCAAAGCTTGGGTCAACCCGTGATATGGGCTTCGGGCACTTTGAAAGGTGTTGCACACTGGATTACCCTTCCATATATTTTCACGAATAATTTTCAAATCACTAACGTCTCGTTAGATGCTCGTAAGTTAGTCTCTAGAAATTAGATTGTAGATCATCTAGAAAAAGGACAGCAATGAATTCAAAACCGTCAAGAAGTTTTTTCACAGATAATAAAGAAACTGTGGAGAGCCATGATCATCTACATCCCGTTGGTACATCTAACAAAAACCTGATTTTAAAGAGTTGCTAGTCTTAGACTAAGTCCCTTAGCTTTTATTTCAGACAGTTAAGTGCTATAGATGATACACGCTTGGGCGATCATGTCTCTTTCGATCCATGACTGACAAGACAGAAGATGTTCCCGCAGTAGGTTGCTGTTTCTTTCTGCGGTAGAAAAAGTGACTGGAGTCGAGCTGCCATGTCGGGACCGATCACGTTAGAGATTCTCATTTGGAGCTAGTCAAGAACCCTGAGATAAATGACAGGTACGCCCGACCAGATATGACAACAGTATTCGATGCACTGTCTGATGGTTGATTTGTATATGTGCAAGATGTATTCAGGCTGGAAAAAGTTCCTGGCCCGACACAGTGAACCAACCTTCCTAGCGTCTGACCATAATCGTTGTCTTGCGGCCTTGGACGAGATAGAACTCACTACACCCCCTCCAGTATTCCCTGTGCATTTGGAACCCTGGCACAGTTTTTCAGCGAAATTCATAATCTTGTCAAATAGCTGAATACTTGATGCTTCGCCAGGGCTACCAAGGGTGTTTTTATTGTGACACCAACACTAGATGGGTTGACTCCAGGCCCCATCCTGTTATTTAACCCATAACTGGAGGGAAGGGACGGATTAATACCTTTCGCAAGGATACTAGTGCTTAAGTGAATGCAGGGTACTCAACTGGGATTCGAATTGGGCTCACTGATTTCTCTTTCAAACCGATATCCATTGCACCACAACGCAGGTCCGTCATTGAACGCTTACAGCGCCTGGTATTCCCAAGTGGTCACCCATCTAAGTACTGACCAGGCTCAACGTTGCTTAACTTCGGTGATCGAACTAGAACCGGTGTATTCAACGTGATATGCCGTCGGACCATAATAGGCGCCTATTTGTCTCTGCTCGTAATGAGGATCTTGAATGACGCTAAGCTGTTGTTTGCTGAGAGAATAAGGCAGCTCATATCTGCCCACAAGTTCGGCTCCAAAGACTATTGGCGGCTCTGCAAACGTGTGCCGGATAACAGCAAATCCTCTATCACTCCCTTAATCAATAAATTTGAGGCCCACACGGCCAGCTGTGTACAAGGCCGAGTGCTTTGCACGCAGATTCTCGTTCAACTCATTTCTCCGTTAGACTGGTTGCCAACGAAAGGCTATATAACTCAACTGCCTTGCTATTTAACACATAGCTGGAGGGAGAAGAGATGGATTAATACCTTTCCCGAGGGCATTTGCGCGTAAGTGCATGCAACGAATTCAACTGGTATTCGAACTTGGTTCTCCAATTTTTATTCAGAACCGATATACATTACACCTTCTGCAGGAAAATCTTCTGCCTTGTCAGTCATGGATCGAAAGAGACATGATTACCCAAGCGCGTATTACGTATGACACTTAACGAACTGACTGAATCGCTTTCCCACTGACGAAAAGCCGCAAGCCACTCGAAGCTTTATCGCTCTTCCTATGGAAAGCGTTCCGATGAACCACATTTTTTAGTCACACCTGTTCTAATCTTCATGGCCAAGACCTGCCATGCTACGCAGATTGTAGTGAACCACCCACATTCCGTTCGTATTCCATTAGTGAAGTTCTATTCGGCTAGCATCTTCCTACGAACCACTACCTTGTGGTACCGACTCCCAAGAGCATGAATCTCCGATCACTACAATCTTACTCTGTTCAAATCTAGGGTGAACTATTATCTTCCCTACATATCCCCATAAACTATGCATGGAACCTCTACATTAAGTGGCTCTTAGACAATGCAATGGATGAAGATCATTGTAGAAAAAAAAAACGGATTTATAATTTTTCTTCACTTAATTTATTATTCAAGAGAAATATTTTTGCAGCCCTCATCTGCAAAATAATTTGATAGTACTCAAAAGACCAGTCGCTCTCTAAAAGTTAGAGACGGTCAATTTGACGCCCTATCGATATTACAAACAGGATCCTCTTCTATATTGATAGCGAATGAATATTTTTTTAGATTCCGTCATCAATTGAAGTCAGGTTAAAAGAATGCTAACCTATAACAGAAGCTATTTTCTTTGAAATAGCTTCTGTTATAGGTTAAAGCAACTGAAATGTGGTTCTAGAGAAGGATGCTGCGAATATCATGGATCGAGCACGTGAGCAATGATGAGGTTTTGGAAATGATAGAAACAAAAAGGAAATTAATACTGAGAACCAGGAAGAGGCAGCTGAAGTTAATGAAACATACAATGAGGAAAGAGGGCCTGGAGAATCTGATACTAACAGGCCAGATAGAGGGAAAAAGAGACAGGGGAAAGCAACAGATGACATATTTGAAGGACCTAATCAGGTGGATGACAGAACGAGGATTGCACGGTGTAACAGGAGAAGGCGTGCTCAGGGATAGGGAAACGTGGAAAGCCATGATCGCCTACGTCCTGAAGGGACAGGGCACATAGAAGAAGAAGTAACGATTAATATACTTCAAACGAACGGTCTTATGCGTCAGACAAAGCAAAATGTTGCTCAAAAATAAAGTGCTACAAAAGTACCTTCCACACTTTAAACTGTCACCTAGATTGTGTTAGAAAAATTAAAATGGTATCCTCATCAAGCTAATGTCTTACCATTTTTTGTTACATACGAGCAGTTACCATCATAGCTTGGACCGATGCAAACCGTGCGATTTGCTTTTAAAACGGTTTTTTTTTAAAGACTGGTGAATTTGTGATTAGATGTGCGTTGTGGTGCAGTGGATATCGATTCGGAACGACTAATCAGGGAGCCGAGTTCCAATTCCAGTTGAACTCTTTGCATTCACTTACGCGCAAATACCATTGGGAAAGGTATAAATTCATCTCTTCCCTCCAGTTATGGGTTAAATAATAGGACAGATTGGGTTATATACCCATGACTTGTAACCAGTCTACTGCAGAAAGCAATGGCAACATATGGCACTTAACAGACTGACTGAATATAATAGATGGGATCATGATTAAGATTTCTACTAGTCATAAAGTGGGGGATCTATTTTCTATTGTTATGAAGTAATAAACTGATCCCCCACTTATTACTACGTAATAATATATTACATCTCTTCTCCCTCTAGCTACGAGTCAAATAATAGGACACATTGGGTTCTATAGCCTAGGTCGGCAAGTAGTCTTCCGCAGAAAGTAATGGCAACCTACTGCGGGATAATCTTCTGCCCAGTCAGTCATGTCTCTTTTGAGACATGATTGTCCAAGCGTGTATCACGTATGGAATCTGTGATTGCAATACATCTTTTTGTGCTCATTTCATGTTACATCGGAATGATGCTGTTCTGGACAGAAAATTGATATTGCTGTGGGTTGTAAGTTTCAATGCCAAAGATTAAGCGCTTAATAGAAAGCCACCTGGGAAACCTCGAATTACTCAGGGTGATGGAAACCTCTAGAAATTGTCTACAACTGTGTATGGTGAATAAAGGTCACTCTTTGGAATACGTCATTATTAAAACCTAATGAATAGAAACTGGAAGGTTTCTGTTTAAACAGCAGTGAAAAACTTCTTACCATGATCATTTTGTCACCATTTTGAAATGTTGGAGGTATTTCTGTCGCACTCTGTACCTAATATTTGACAAAAAATTGGTCCTTTCTTATCTTTTAACAAAAGACTTTACTTAGAAATTAGAGAGTCTGGATTTCAAATCTGAAATTATTTTCTTTCCCCAAGTAATATTTTAAGTTTTAAAATCAAGTGCAAATTTCTTGTCTATTCCTTTGGAAATCTATTTGAAGCGAGGTTTGGATTTTATTTTGCAGCCATTTATAATACGAGTTATTGTCACGTATCTTTATTCACATGGGTGAGACATTTGCTTTCATTAGTTGTACGGTTGGTTTGAAATTGTTTTACAATCCGACTTCACAGCCAAACGTTTTCCGCTGACATGAAGTGGAACGATTATATTGAGTCAGTTGCTCGGTCTACGGCTAGGAATGTTGGCTTACTGTGTCGTGCTAGACAACTTTTCTTGTCAGAATCTATCTTACACAATTATAAGTCGACCAATCATCCATGCAATGAATATATTCCTGTTACATCTGGTCTGGTGCTTCTGCTATGTATTTAGAGAGTCTTGAAAAATACAAAAGAATAAATATGCCTTGACATTAGTCATAACATGGCATCTACCATCCGGCATTTCCCATTTGCATAAAGAAGTAGAACGATTATATTGAATCAATTGCTAGATCTACTGCTAGGAAAGTTGATTCGCTGTCTTGGGAGACAATGTTTTTCGCCAGAGTCTATCTTAGTCATTTATAAGTTGAGTATGCATTGATTATATTCCTGTCACATTTGGTCTCGAATTGACTGAAGATACGTTACCAGATCAGGCTCAATAACATTGCAGATTCGTTTTTTTTAAATAAAATCTAAGTACATAGTAGAAGAATTTGAATAGAGATTGTGTTTTTCAATCTTTTCTCTCTATTTCCAGATAAAAATAAAAACGTATTAAACAAATTTCTTCCTTTTCTTTCTTTGTTCTCATTTCCCTATCATTATCTTTCTTTTTAATGCAAAAATTTTCTGTCTTTCATTAATGCTACCTTTTTCTTTCTTTCTTAAAAATAATAGTTTTCTTCATTTTACTTATCGCAGATATTTCCTTCTTTTTTTTTCTCATTTTTTCTCATTATATTCCTTGTTTTCCTTCCTCTTTCTTTTATTGTATTTCAATTCCTTCCTTTTTTCCTAGTACTTCTTCTGGTCTATATCTTTGAAAGAACCGGGTGTCAATGTCATTCACCCATAGCAACAAGTCACGTGCTATCTCTCTTATCCATTGTGCTCCGCCTACAAGTAACGTAAAAAAATAAAAGCAAAGAAAGAAAGAAAGAAAGAAAGAAAGAAAGAAAGAAAGAAAGGGAAAGAAAAGAAAATTGAAGAAGCCAAAAAGAAACATTATTTCTCGTTGTTTGGAAAAGCTTTTTCATTTAATTCTCACGCACTGTTCGTCGTTTGCATAAAAGAATCCACAGTGGGCCGCAGGAAAGGAATGTCGTCTGGTTGCGTTTCCCTTCGAGAACTAAAGAAAGGACGAATGGTTTAAAAATAAACAAAGCAGAGACGGAGAAAAAATACCGGAAAGAGAGAAAAAAGAAAGGAATTAATATTTCTTTCCTTCTTCCTCTCTTTCTTTGATTTTTAACGCTAGTATTTTCTTTCTTCTTTTCTTTCGTAATGATAATATTATCTTTCTTTTTTTCTTTTTTAACGCTAACATTATCTATTTCTTTCTTAAAGGAAATATTATCTTCTTTTTTCTCATTGCTGACCGGAAAACAAAGTCTTGGAAGGTGGGTCCAGGAAGAAAGAAAAGGACTTGCTTTATGTGCCGTGTCTCTTCAGGACGTTGGCGATCATGTCTCTTAACAATTTTCTGTCCCTTGTAGCTCTTAATAATTTTTTTTGTCTGTTATTTCTCCTAAACCTTATTACGCTGTCCACTTATTCATAACTTACTAAGTATGTCATGCTTTGTTTTTCTGTATCTCTCTTGCTTTCAATGTGCCCTGTGAGTATCAGATTTTCAGAGCCCTCTTTCCTCATTATGTGCACAATAAATTTCAGCTGTTTCTTCCTGATGTTAAGTATAAGTTTTTTTTTTGTTCGCTTTTTTCCCAAAGCTGTCTCATATCTTACCTCTTCCGTCCATGGTATCCTCAGCATCCTTCTGTAGAACCCTATTTATGTTGCTTCAGGTGCCTTCTTCGAGGAGATTGTCCAGCACTCACTGCCTTACAGTCAGTCAGTTAAGTGTCATACGTGATACACGATTGTGTGATCAAGTCTTGAAAGAGAAATATTTTCCTGCAGTAGGTTGTCATTACTTTCTGCGGTAGACTGGTTGCAATTCAAGGCTATAAAACTTGCTCTGCCCTGCTATTTAACCCATAGCTGGAGGGAGACAAGACGGATATCCAATGCACCACAATCATATACAGGAGAACAGATATCCCGTCACAGTTTAATAATCTTTTTCTTGTTTCTAGTGAAGTCTTTCTACTTCTAAATACTCTGCTTAGCTTTTTCTATTCATATCTGTTTAGCTACCCAGGCTTGCTCAAATCTATAGCAGAATGTTTCTATCTATGCCTCTCTTCATATCTATCTATCTATCTATCTATCTATCTATGTGTGTGACCATTACTTACCATCGCTGTATTCAGCAGATAGGTAAAAAATAAGGGGTGTGTTAGAGCTTCCAATTAATGGTATACGCAAGTTATTACATGTCCCATCGGCCGATAGGGTCAGTTCCGAATGCAGTGTATGTTGGTAGACTTGGTCGAGTTGACGCGGTCTTTGAATATTGTTGATTATATTGACCGGGTTTACATTAGCTGCAGATACATTGAAACTATAACAAAAAATAAAAGAATTTAAAACCTATACAGATATGAGAGTCATGGTGCAATGGATATTGGCTCGGAACGAGAAATCAGAGAGCCAAGTTCGAATTCCAGTTTAATTCGCTGCATTCACTTACGCGCAAAATCCTTAAGAAAGGTATTAATCCGTCTCTTCTCCCTCCAGCTAGTGGTTAAATAGCAGAACAGAATGGGTTCTATAGCCTTCGTTGGCAACCAGTCTGCCGCAGAAAGTAATGGCAGCCTACGGCGAGAAAATCTTCTGCTCAATCAGTCATGTCTCTTTCGAGACATGATCGCCTAAGCCTGTATAACGTATAGCACTTAATTGAATGGGAGTAAGTATATGCAAAGGAACGCACACTCACTATATGAGAAAATCACGTTAATTGAATTAAAATCAATAAGCAGAGATGTTATGACAAAAAAGTTCCTTGTCCTTAATAGTTAGTATATTTAATACATGAAATTCATATGTAGTTTTTTTTTAATCATATCACCCCAAGCAAGGCGGTAACGCCACTGATGCGCAGAGGGCTACGTAAGAGTGAAAAGATTGGAAAAGAGAAAGCCGGAAACCACATCCTAAACAGGGAACAAGGGATGAGCCCTTTCACCTGTTCAATAGACGTGGGTGGAGTGTAAACCGGTCGATAGTTTAGTCTATCTACTCCAATTAGTTCAGTCTATCTACTCCAATTTATCTACTCCATAAGAGTTTAACAACTCTTATGGGGCAGGCTCCAATTATTCAAAAGCGATTTTGTTTTATGTCATTTCTCAGTTAAAAGCTAATTCATTATTAAATAACATTTCATAATTCATTTGGAAACGTTACAAGTATAAATGTAAGGTCGATAGACACCTCCTCACACACTAACTCGCATCCATTCTCTCAAACGCTCTTCCCATTTGCCCAACCCTCAGCCTCGGTATCCTTACCCGCCTATCACCCTCCTTCTGACATTTCCTATATCTAACTACTCTTTCTCATCATCTTCCCCTATGTAACCCCCAATAGTGGCAGTGGAATGCCTTGCTTGGGGTGAAATGATTAAAAAAAAAAGTAGACTTTGGAAGGAACTAAAAGCTCAATCCTAAACAGGAAATAGGAGATAAAGCTCTACTTAAAAAAAAAAAGCCCAGGGAAGAGTGTATACCGGAAGATAGGCGAACTTATCTACTATATAGTATTGGCAAAGATATTCTGTCATAGCTTTATGATTTTTTTTTTAGTTGACATGTAGCAACCCAATAAAGAGCTTTTTACAAATCACAAAATTTTCGGATGTTCCTGCAAGTTTTGTCAATGACTGGTACAGAATAAGGTTTCATGCACGGATTAAATTTCAAATCCAGCGGGCGTTAATGACCTCACTGCGAGAATCAAGAATCTTTTCGTCGTGGTACCTATTAAAGATTTTTAGTTGGCGTTTCTGCATTCCTTCCTCATGGACATGTCTCTTCGGTTGATGACGCCAACTATAAGTGCCGTATGCAGTTGGAAACTCTTTCCTTCTTTTTCTTATTAGTGCCTTTAGGGTTTGGGGCACGAAATGTGAAGCCAGCAGATTATAGATTTGTCGCAGTCCCAAGGAGAAAAACATGGTTTCCTTAAACGCATTCCTAAACTTGCCCTGTCAGGATGGGTCCGTTGCTGAAAAAGTACCGTCTCATTTTGGCTTAAAAGTAGGTACTTCCACTCAAATTTTCGATACCTCAATTCAAATTGAACTTTTAAAAATAAGAAAAAGAAGTTTTCTTGAAGCTATAATTTTAGCTTTAATTGAAAGCCAAGAGATTAAATTTACTAATTACAGTAAGCAAAATACTCTGGTGTATTTCAAACTGAAATTATATTGATCGAAATCAAAAGTTTTTTTTAGATTTAAAAAAAGTTTTTAAAATTTCAAATTTTCCGCCAGTTTTCATCGATTGTAAACAGAAGCCAATTCTCGGTTTTAAAAAAATCTTATATGTAGTAGATGGAAAAGTTCAATCCGTTGAATGGGGGATGCCACCATGACATGGTCACTGACGAAGAGGGTCGCATACAGCAGGTTCCACTGTATTTGTAAATTCGAATGTGATTATTTTTAACTATTTTAAACTCTATGTGGAAGACAAAATACCTATAATCCCATTTCCAGACCAATACTGTAATACAATCTACTCTGGAATTTCGTTTTAAGTCACTTTCTCACTAACGTGAAGTGTCTTCTCTCTGCTTTTTCGACAAATTTTTTTTTTACCTTGTACAACAACTACACGAATTTAAGCTTGCTACTAGGCTGGCAACTAGGTCTCACAGTTTTACTGTTAAACTACCTAGATGCAGCAACCACTTATACTATAAGTTTTTTCTTCTCGTATTTACCACCGTTGGACATCGCGATTTCGTACGTCCGCGATAAATACAATCTTCAAAAATTAAAATGCAAAGTCAGTGGCTTTTTAAAAACTTATTCCTTTTTTCTCCTTTTCTCAAACCTTTCCATTTTCATTTGTCTATGTGCGTTGTGGTGCAGTGGATATCGACTCGGAACGAGAAATCGGGGAGCCGAGTTCGAATTCCTGTTGTATTCCTCGCATTCACTTACGCGCAAATACCCTTGGGAAATGTATTAATCCATCTCTTCCCTCCAGTTATGGATTAAATAACAGGACCGATTGGGTTCTATAGCCTTGGCTGGCAATCAGTCTACCACAGAAAGCAATGGCAACCTACTGCGGGGTAATCTTCTGCCCAGTCAGTCATGTCTCTTTCGAGACATGATCGCCTAAAGCGTGTATCACGTATGACACTTAACTGACTGAATTGTCTTCTACTTTCCCTTTCACTCCCTTTCACTCCCATTCGTTCTAGTAACATTGTCGCTTTGCTTAGGGTGAAAGGACTAAAAGAAAAAAGAAAAAAACAACAAACAAATTACTAAAAAACAACGATCACAAGTCTGAAAATGTAGATACGAAAACAAATTTTTACTACGTTAGTTAAAACGAAACCCAATACTGAAAAACTCGTAAAACATCAAGAAAAATGCAAGTCTATTCATTATATACAGCGAATGCTTTAAACTAAGCAAATAGAATAGCAGTCCTCGAAAAGAAAAAAAATATAATAAAATAACAAATAAACATAATATTAATAAAATGAATAAATGTAATAATAATCAACAACAAATAAAATAAGGAACCAATAATAAATAATGAGTGAAAAGAAAAGGTTTACAACAGACATTAAAATAGTTATAAATAACCTGATTCGCATCCATAATTCTATTGAAAAACAATAATTGAAAATATAAGCGTTATTGTAACTTTAAGAACAGGTTAGTACAATAAACTGGAAACACCTGACTCGTAATGTTCCAATTATTAAGTAGTCCGGAAGATTACGCTCTAGTAGAAAACAGACTGTCGCCACTCGATGTTGACCTCAGTGTCCACTTTTTTTATTTGCATAAGCTCTATCTATGAAATCGAGCAATTTTTTTCACATAAATATAACTTACCTTCAAACTACTTTTTTTTTTATATCTTATCGGAAAAAAGGACATATATATATATATATATATATATATACGCTCTCACACCCGGATTGAGCATTCTGGAAGAGTGGGAGAATTTGAAAATTTGAAAACAGTAGCATTGAAAACTCCGGCATATACGCATCGCTCATTCAATAATGAATTGGAGCACTCTGGCTATTGGGCGTGTGTAATGATATACTCGCTAAAAGGTCTGCCTTCTTCTACCGGACGCTCGAGACCCGGGGGTGGAATCGCCGACTGGCGCCGATTCGGTCGGGTTTCAATCCTGGGTTGGGAAGCGATCGGAGTCAAACCGTACTGATGAGATGTGATACAGCGAAACAGATCTGTCTGCGGATAACTATAGTATATATATATATATATATATATATTCTTCATCTCTTTCCTTTTTTCTATGAGAAGAGGTCAAGATATAAAAAGCTAAAAGAACATTTTCGGTACATCAAAGGTAACAGGATCTAGAGAGGGGTAATGAAAATAAAAAGTAAAAATAAAATTAGGTTAAAATTAGGTTGACACTTTGACTTTTAAGAATGAAGAAAGAAAGTATGTATTCCCTAAAGATAGAAACTACTTGTCAGTTTTTAAAGTGAATCTCTATTCTGATTGATTAAAAATGGAACGCACACATAAATTTTATATATTCCCACGTCTATAAATAACAAACGTATTGTCTCTTGTATTTAAATAAAAATCATTTTCAGAACTAACATCTAACACTGATGACGAGATAGAAATCTCGAAACATAGAAATTTCCGTGTCGCAATGTATCTTTAATTTTAATTGTATAACAAATTTAATTATATAATTATATTAAGCTCTACAATATTTTTTGTATTGAGCGCTTAAAGAAAATGCCAGAAAACTCAAAATCGTAAAAGCTTGGGTCCTCTTTACCTGGATATATATATATATATATATATATATATGGATAATATATTCTGCATCCACATACAAGCCTGTTTCGCTGTATGACAGCTCATCAGCGTAATATATATATATATATATATATATATATATATATATATATATAGCAGATTAAATAAATTCTAGACATTGTGTCTGCTTATTTTGAATAAAATCCGTTCATACTCACGGATAATTTTCCCGTATTATATTTAATAGATGTTAGAAACGTGCTGCAACTTTGACAGATGCTATAATCATTCATTTTTCGAAATAACCAAGTAATTGTAATCATTTTCCGAGATAATCTTCAGCGGTTTGAGTTGTGGTAACAAAAAATAACCGCAGAACTGTGTTGTTAAAAATTACTGTAAATTTTTTCTTTAAATATAATTCTCAATTTATTTAATCTGACATGTCTAAAAATATTTGCTGCCTAAATACACAAATATATATATTGTGTGTATTTTGGCAGCATTTTTTCATTAATGCAGGTTTCATTGAATAATATAGACAAGTTTTGTCTATTAATTTTGTGTAGGATCCGTTCATACCGTCTGATATACTTGATGGTGATGTCATTGAAAGACAACAAAAAATCACAGTATTTGTTGAATTTTTTATCGGGTCTAAGCTTTCGGCTCACATAAGCCATTATCAAAGAGTAAATATTAACACACAGTAAACATAGAACATTTAAGCTATTAACAATAAAGATAATTGAATTGAAAATATAAGTCCATCCCTACCGTGGCGGATGACCGAAGACAGTGACAAAATATATATATATGTGTGTGTGTGTGTGTGTGTGTGTGTGTGTGTGTGTGTGTGTGTGTGTGTATATGCAAATATCGGTACAAAAGGAAGGTAGAAGACAGCTGCGCCTAGAGTATGAACAACAAAAACGTGCACAATACGAAAGTCAAAATTTGAAATTGTAGAGAAAATATACTTAACAAAAGACCATAGTTGAAAGGAAAAAAAATTCAATGAATAAGGCATTTTTTCAAGAATTGTTTTCATTTTTTCTTTTTTATTATAATAATTCATTAAATTTCAGAAATATTTTAAAAGTTCTTCACAGCCTTGTCGTGGTTATTAAGTTATTGAATGAAGACTATATTTACTTATTTTAAATTGAAAAGTTTAATACAATCTTCGAGACAAAAGATTTTAGAAATATTTTTTAATGTTTTTTTTTTCGTGCATGTGAACTTTTTTTTTAAGTATGGTATTTTCTGTGTTGCTTTAAAAGGTCACGTGTTTCACGGTTTCTTCACCTTACAGGAAAAAATTGGACAATTATTCTAAATGTCATGCTATAAACAAGTAATACTTGCATAAATACTTGCATAAATACTTGCATAAATACTAGCATAAATCAGATTAATTTAACTTTAAAATTTGCTAATTTTCCAAAAATAACGTGTCCCAGATGTATATTTCATTTTTTTAGCATTTTTAAAAACGAGAATTAACTTTTGCTTACAAATGTGTTGATCCCTCAAAAATAGCCAAAAAAATTGAAACTTTTTTAAAATCTAAAATTTTTAGATTCCAGTTAATATTATTTCTGTTTAAAATACACCAGAGTATTTTGCTTGCTGGAAATAGCAAATTTACACATTTAGTTTAAAGCTAAACTGGAAGTTTCAAGAAAATTTGTTTATTTTTAAAAATTCAATTTAAAAATTAGGTATCGAAAATTAGCGGAGGTGATTATTTTTAGTCATTCACTCTTTATGCGTTCAGTCAAGTGTGTTGCATCTGTGATTTTCATTGAGTACACCTTTTCCTTTAACATACCCCAGAAAAAGAAGTAATTTTTTCTTTCGACAAAATCATGTTTAATCTGTTAAAGTAGTAAAGTATAGTTAATGTGATTCCCATATGTCCAGACTTTAGAGACACCCGTATAATTTGTGTGTGTGTGTGTTGGTTGTTTGCTATTATTAAAATGTCACAGAAACAAACGAAGTTAAGAGAAGTTTTCAATTTCAATTTCAACTCCCTTTGTCTGTTCTATAAATACTTTCATGGCTTCTGCTCGGACGAACAAGTCACTGGTGCCTCCTCAACAGGTGTTTACTCGTGTAACCAGATTGGCAACTGGGTCCCACCCATTTACAGTTAGGTTAGCCAAATGCAGACAACAATTTTACTCCTTCAGCTTCTTCTCTCGTGGAACTCGCTCCCATATTCTTGCTTTCCTGGCGGCTACAACCGCCAGGAATTTAAATGCAATGTCAATTCTCATCTATTAACCACTTGACTCTAGTTCTTTCCAAACCCCGTATATCCTTTCCTTTCTCTCCACCTTTGAAACTGTCATCACACCTGCATTCTCATCTTTCTATTGTTCCTTTCTAACTGGTTCGTCTTCCTCTTCACTCTCTACTAATTAATATTTTACACTTATGTAGCCCCCTGCATATCAGTGGCATTACCGCCTTGCTTGGGGTGAAACAATTAAAAAAAAATTATTTTATTGCGATTTTGCAAGAAAATCTCTGTTTGTACCCTTTATTCGTAATTTCATACTTTAATATAATTTTCATTTTCTTATTTTGGTTTACTTCTTTCCACCGCCGCCACCAGCATTCTTTCGTCTTTCTCTTGAAGTCTTTGCTTACAATGTCTTGCTTCTAATCTCAACGTAGTTTTGGGACAATAACGTGAATTTTCTTGCCTTTTTACTACAATTAGCAACCCAACTTCTTAAGAGCGTCATTTTTAAAAGCCATTTTATTTGTGAAGCGCTGTTGAGCACACAGAAATAAGTCGGATACTTTTTTTATAGCATCACCTTACAAAAGCGATTAAATTTTAAGAATACCCGCTATAAAGATATATAAGAAACGAAACAATTAAGGAGATGCTCGCCCAAAGGAAGTCATAAAATCTTTTTTTTATGAGACTTTGAGATAAGTGATTTTGTCGAAATATCATGATCATGTTTTTTCACTTGTCCATAAGGCTTAACCCAGATTAGTGCCAAAGCTTCAATGTCAGTTGATCAAAGACAACGAGGGACAGCTAAACGTTCACTGTCCAAACAGGAGAGCGAATATTTTGTTTTTTATGCCACGATACTTACCCAACGTCGTAACGTAGCTACTCTTTGTCTTTTGTTACAATTGAAATGGCTAGATGTAACCGTTAGTGCTCTGCTATCAAGTTCTTAGCCCGCACTTCTCGCTTATGGAACACTCTTCAGGCTTCTTGCTTTCCAATCACCTTTATCTCCAAATATTTAAATGCAATGTCAATCGCTATATTCTGTCTTCTTAATTCTTCGTTTATTGTTCTCATTCCTTAATAGTATTTTTCTCATATTCTGTAACACCCGGCAATTCCAAATTCTATCACTGAATTTCAAGGTGGATTGGTTTTCACGTTGTTTTTTTATTTTTTAATGATTGTACCGAGTTTGAAAGATTATTCTAAATTTTCTTGAAAATTCATGCTAATCGTACGGTCACTCAGTCAGTTCAGTGCCATACGTGATACACGCTTTGGGCGATCATGTCTCGAAAGAGACATGACTGACTGGACAGAAGATTATCCCGCAGTAGGTTGCCATTCATTTCTGCGGTAGACTGGTTGCCGACCAAGGCTACAGAACCCAATCTGTTCTGCTATTTAACCCATAAACGTGGAGGGAAGAGAGGGATTAATACCTTTCCCAAGGATATTTGCGCGTAAGTGAATGCAAGGAATTCAACTGGAATTCGAACACGGCTCCCCGAGTTGTCGTTCCGAGTCGATATCCACTGCAACACATCGCACGTCCTGTTAGGAAAGTCATCCTAATAACCCAAACATTTCAGGTTAGAACCGTTTAAAAACATTTTTTTATGCAGTGTGTCCTTATATAACATAGACGATCATGTCACTCTACAACTTTCCATCATTTGTAGCTAAGCAATATTTGTGTTGTCTACGACTATATCGTGTTGAATACACCAGTTCCCATCCGATCACCGAAGTTAAGCAACATCGAGCTTGGTCAATACTTAAATGGGTAACCATTTGGGAATACCAGGTGCTGTAAACGTAAGGACCGAGAATAGTCAACCGGTTCTCCAGGTTTGGGGGTTGGGTGCAGGTCTAACAACCTTGCCCCGTACAGAAACAGCAACAAAGAGTTGCTGCCCTATGCACCATCTGGGTGTGATGGATAAATGATGATGAATATTTGTGTTCGTTTCATACCTACATCTGTTGTCCATTAAAATACGTTAGGTAGGTTACTCGATGAGACCCTCGTCTGAATCTCATATATTCAATGTGTCCTCTGAGTATCAAATTCTACAAGCCGTCTTTTCTTGGTTAAACGTTTCTGAAATGTTAGCTGTATCCATTTTTAGTTTAATTACAAGTGTTTCTTTCGTTCCAATATTCGTTAACACTTTTCAGTGCTTTTGGTACTCAGGTCATAACTCTCCTTAGCATCCTTGTGTAGAGCTGCATCTCTTTACGTAAAGCCTTCACTTCATCTGTGTGAAACGGTCTAGCATTCACAGGCATTTAGACCGACTGCTATTGCATAGTAGTTCAGCATTTTTTTTCTTTATTTCTAACGAAAATTTCCCGTTTCTTAATACTTTGCTTAGCTTTTGGAAATCATCATTCGCTATGCCAACGTGCCTTCATATCTTCGTCTCACGTTTCCTGCCATCCGTTAAAATAAGCAGAGGACATCGTGTTGACAGCAGGCAAAGAAAACCGGCGTTTTGGTCTTCTTAAACAGATATTACAATACGACTTTTTAATGATATCATGCAAAGATAAAAAGGCATTTGAAATGTCCAGTAAGAATTTAAAGTAAAAATATCAATTTAAAAAAGATTTTACATGTTTCGTGATAATGCTAGGGGAATACTTTCAGCTCTTATGTCGTTTCCGGCTTTTTCTTTTCCAATCTTTTTACTCTTTTCTTTTTCTTTTTATTTTTTCTCAATTGGAGTAGATAGACTAAACTATCGACCGGTTCACACTCCACCCGCGTCTATTGAACAGGTTAAGAGGCTCATCCCTTGTTCCCTGTTTAGGATGTGATTTCCGGTTTTCTCTTTTACAATCTTTTTACTCTTTTCTTTTTTTTTCTCAATTGGAGTAGATAGACTAAACTATCGACCGGTTCACACTCCATCCACGTCTATTGAACAGGTGTAGAGGTTCATCCCTTGTTCCCTGTTTAGGATGTGGTTTCCGGCTTTCTCTTTTCCAATCTTTTTACTCTTTTCTTTTTTTTCTCAATTGGAGTAGATAGACTAAACTATCGACCGGTTCACACTCCATCCACGTCTATTGAACAGGTGAAGAGGCTCATCCCTTGTTCCCTGTTTAGGATGTGGTTTCCGGCTTTCTCTTTTCCAATCTTTTTACTCTTTTCTTTTTTTTCTCAATTGAAGTAGATAGACTGAACTATCGACCGGTTCACACTCCATCCACGTCTATTGAACAGGTGAAGAGGCTCATCCCTTGTTCCCTGTTTAGGATGTGATTTCCGTCTTTCTCTTTTCCAATCTTTTCACTCTTACGTAGCCCCCTGCGCATCAGTGGCGTTACCGCCTTGCTCGGGGTGATATGATTACAAAAAAAAAAATACGTCGAAACAATTTTGCATTTGTTTGATTCGGATAGAATTTCAGTCAATTGGAAAAGGTGAATAAGAACTTAAATAGAGGTTTGCAGAATTAGCACGTCAAATAACAATGCAATAATGGAAATACATATGCAAACAATTTTATTCTCAGAGGAAAGAGTCTTCAGCCAGACAGTCGTCATTAGGATCTGAGCGCAGCAAACGTTTTTTACTTGGTGCCAACGCACATGTAACCTATTTCCGTGCTTCGTTTCACACATGCAGTCAACTCACACACACACACACACACACACACACACACACACACACACACACACACACACACACCTATTTTCGATAACTAACTTTTAAATTGAATTTTTTTAAATAAAAAAGTTTTCTTGAAATTTTATTTTGATCTAAATAGAAAGCTAAATGACTACATTTACTATTTCCAATAAGCAAATACTCTGGTGTATTTCAAAAAGAAAATATATTGATCAGAATTTTTAAAATTTAAAAATTTTTAAAAAGATTTGGAAATTTTTCGACCATTTTTGAGTGATCGACTCAATTGTAAACAAAAGTTAATTTTCGATTTTAAAAATCTCGCAAAAATAAAATATACATTTGCAACACATGATGAAAATTAGCAAATTTAATCTTAAATTAATCTGATTTACTCAAGTCTTACTTATTTATAGCATGAAATAAAACTATTTCTTTATAGGTACCTCCACTAAATCACTGTAAAAACAGCATAGTATGAATAAAAAAGACACGAAAGTGACGAAACTTAATAAAAACGAACTTTTTTCATCAAAATGTTTATATTATTATTAAGAGGAAAGATCAAAGTATTTTAAAATTATTTTTAAAGCTTTTTTATTCCCTTCTGAACCCATTCGAAATTTTGGCAGAAACCATGTTTTGATTTTTGTTTGCGGGTAACCAAATCCTTATGAGAGTTTACAATGGAAAGCGTGATATTAAATAACTCAGTTTTTTTTTCAGTGACAAACTCTAATTTCGAAATTCTCGCAAAAATCAAATAATTGACGGATTTTAATGTAACTTTCAGGACTTATTCACAAATAAATGAAATTATTTTTGAAATTATTATTTTAAATCTTAGTAAAAATATGTTTTTTACATCTGTTACCCACACTCCTCGTAAATTCATGAAACTTTAAGAAATTAAATTGTGTTGGGAAAATACGTTTTATTAGTTAAACACAGGACCTATTGGGGAATGTAAATCATCTATTTTTTTCAAACATTTTGCCTTTGCTTCCGATAATCTGCTCCAATAGTAAAATAGAATAATAAAAAATGCAATAAAACTATGAAATTATTTAATCTGATGAGTTTTTAATTGCTTTAATACAAAATACATATTAAGGGCATTATAATCTGAAGGAAAAAATTTGCTTAATAATGAAATTTTAAAAGAATTGTTTTCATTTTCTTTTAATTATAATAATTTATAAAGTTTAAAAATATTTTAGAATACTTTCAACGATTTGTTGTCTTTAGTTTATCAACTTGTTAATTCAAGACTATATTTACTAATTGAAAATCGGAAAGTTTAATACAAATCCTCTGGCCTTTGTATTTTTAAAATAATAATTTTTTTGTGTATTTGAAATTTTTTTTGTATGGTAATTTCAATGTGTACATATCCATGAGTACATTAAAAGGTTATGTTTTTCACGTTTTCTTCCCCTTTGTACTATTATGCCACTTGTGATAGGCATACACTTAGCTCGCATCTGTCAAGCTGCCATCACATTTAAAATACGGGGGAAAGGTCAGAAAGTTCTACTCCGTGTTTAAAAACGTTTTATTCTAACATTTAGGTTATAAATAAGTAATACTTTTGTAAATTAGATTATTTAACATTAAATTTGCTAATTTTTAAAAAATCCTACTATTACCCGATTCATATTCCTAGCTCTTCTTTTCAACGGGAGTAGAGGCTCATCCCTTGTTTCTTGTTTAGGGAGGGGTTCCCGGTTTCTTTTCTCTCCTCAGGTCTTAATAGTAATACTGTTGTAAGCTTTTTGTAATGTGTGTGAATGTTTGTAACGTTTCTTCATTCTGAGGGTACCGAGTTGGCAGTTTCTTGGTTGCTGCTTCCGACTGGTAGTTAGGAGTCCGGACTCTTGCGTAGTGTTTTGAGAGGCTGCTCTGATCAACAGTTGAATAATATAGGGTTTTTTTGTAGTGTCGTGTCACGCATGGATGGGTGCCCCTGCAAGTGTCTCCTGTGGGCAACCTTGAGACTACATTATTTCGTCCATTAGGGTAGTTATCGTTCCATGAGTCATGCCGCTTTAAGGTTTCTCAGTTATCTCCATTTAAAAGTTCACCTCTGCTGTAGTCAGGTATTGAAGTCACAACTTTTTCGGTCAAATCCCTGGATCCAACCAACTATAACTGGAGGAAGTGATGCCTGTGGTCTATAGCGGCCAATCAATGAGATGATCGTGGCTTCACTTGGTATTTCCGTGCTGAAACGAAAGCTTCAACGCTTTTATCCACCAAGCCGTGGATAAAAAATCTCATCGCCGGCGTTTATCCGAAAAGAGATCGTGTGTAGTAAGATGCTTAACCAATTCGACATTAATGAGAGCCTCATTTACTTTGCCGAAAAGTGGTAAGAGACTAATAGGGAGATAAATTTGAGGGGTCAGAGTATTCCTCAGAATTTTTCAAAACGGTAGCTACAGTGGAATCTGGGAGCAGGAAGCAGTTCGGGAGCACATTTCTTTAGGACGATGGCAAAGATACCGAACCATTTGTTTTCCTAATTTAGAAATAATGTCAGAAAACAGTGAAAGGGTTATGCGCATGTCACTAGATTCTTCATTCGAGAGGGCAAATCTGTTAAAGTTACTCCAGATGAGTCAAGAGTGGAGTTGGAATGGAACATCCAAGCAAAACACTGGACCTTATCTATAGCAGGTGTCACTCGTTCAAACTGATTGAAGATAGGAGGGATGGATGGTCTGCTATTGTTTAGCATACTCTTGAAGAGGCGCCAATAATCTATTGAACCAAATACATGAAAGGATATACGAAGTTTTATTCTATCAGCAAATATTGAATTTGCTTCTTTGATGACACGCTTGCACTCATTACAAATAGACGTCTGTTACAATCAAACCCGTCGCTCCGGTATAACTGGTGGAAATGATGCCTGTAGTCTATAGCGGCCAATCAATGAGATGATCGTGGCTTCACTTGGTATTTTCGTGCTGAAACCAAAGCTTCAATCATGTCACCCCAAACAAAGCGGGGCCACCACCAGTGCGCAGTGGGGGATTACGACGAAAGAAAAAATTGGGTACAGGAGGTACTGATGAAAAGAGAAAAGATGAACGGGATTCAAGGAGATAGAAGATGGAAATTGACGTTGTATTTAAATTTTTGGAGATTGTAGCTATCAGAGAAGAAATTAAATGGAAGGGAGTTCCACAGGCATGAAGTGCGAGAAAGGAAACTCGTAGAGTAGAAGAGAAGGTTACATATAACTGTTTTAATGCTAAAAGGGTAGGACCTAGAAGCCAATCTAGTATCACCCAGGAAGATACCTCAGTGGTACGTTTATAAACAGGATAATTAAAAATAATGGAAGTATGCACAATCACTCCAACCGAAGAATTCATCTGATATTGAATTTGCTTGACAAACATTAACATTTGTTTTTAAATCAGGTAATGCGATATTATACGGCTGTGAATGCTGGACAATATCATCGAAAATGAGGACAAAACTAGAAGCGGCCGAAATGTGGTTCTACAGAAGGATGCTACGGATATCGTGGACTGAGCATACAAGCAACGACGAAGTGTTAGAAAGAATGGCAACAAAACGGAAATTGATACTGAGCATCAGGAAGAGACAACTGAAGTTCCTGGGACATGCAATGAGGAAGGAGAGCCTAGAGAACCTGATACTGACTGGACAGATAGAAGGAAGGAGAGACAGAGGAAGGCAGCGGATAACATATTTGCAGGGTCTGATCAGGTGGATGACGGAACGGGGGTTGCCAGGAGCAACAGGAGCAAACATACTAAGAGCCACAAGGGATAGGGAGACGTGGAGATCCATGATCGCCTACGTCCTGAAGGGACAGGGCACATAGAAGAAGAAGAAGAAGAAGAAGAAGAAGAAGAATGCGATATTTTCCACACCTATTTCTGTAAAAAGTTCAAATGTTTAACGATAATCTTTATACTTCAATCTATTTATATATCGAAAGTTACTAAATTTGGCTTTGTGTGGTAAAAGGCCACCTACAGGTGGGTGTGATTTAGTAATGATAATTATCTGCTGTTTCCGTACTTCTCTTATTTATATCTTCCTGTTTTTATTTTAAGCTACCCTTTTAATTTATACGCACCCTGATACCCACGGGCGACGAAGTCACAGAAAAACAACTTCCTATTTTATTTATTCTAACATGCTGTAACGTTAACCGATATTTTTTTCTGCAGTCAAAAAAATTATAAAAAAATCACAGATTCTCACGTTTTGTGAGCAACAAAGCCAAACTCGTCAATGGCAGTTTTTCTGCAAAGAGATGGCAACAAAGAAAGGCGCATTGGTTACAACGATTAAGTCAAGTCTCAAGATGCAAATATTTCAGATATTCTTTTCCTTTTTCTCAAACAATTGTGATTTCTCTACTTTTTCTTCTGATTTTTATTTTACCTACGTTCATGGGACGGTCACGTTTTAAACTATTACTTTCACCAACTTTAACACGCGTGGGAATGTAATCTATCTATCTATCTATCTATCTATCTATCTATCTATCTATCTATCTCAGTCTGTTCATATCTATCTATCTATCTATCTATCTATCTATCTATCTATCTATCTATCTATCTATCTATCTATCTATCTCAGTCTGTTCATATCTATCTATCTATCTATCTATCTATCTATCTATCTATCACACTCTCTCTCTCTTTCTCAATTTCTCTAGTCTATGTAAATCAAACTGTTTATTCCTATCTATCTATCTATCTATCTATCTATCTATGTATGTATGTATGTGCGTTGTGGTGCAATGGTTATCGGTTCGGAACGAGAAATCGGGGAGCCTAGTTCGAATTCCAGTTGAATTCCATGCATTCACTTACGCGCAAATACACCTGGGAAAGATATTAATCCATCTCTTCCCTCCAGTTAAATAACAAGACAGACTGAGTTCTATAGCCTTGGCTGGCAACCAGTCTTTCGCAGAAAGCAAAAGCAAACTACTGCGGGATAATCTTCTGCCCAGTCAGCCATCTCTCTTTCGAGACATGATCGCTCAAAGCGTGTCACATATGGCACTTACCTGACTGATCTATCTATCTATCTATCTATCTATCTATCTATCTATCTATCTCAATCTGTTCATATCTATCTCAGTTTGTTCACATCTATCTATCTATCTATCTATCTATCTATCTATCTATCTATCTATCTATCTATCTATCTATCTGCATCACTTAAGAACTAACAATAATAGCAACGATTAAAATGGATAGCACATGTAATTTGAAAAGAAAAATGTCATAATCAAAATGTTAACATTCCACACCACTTCAAATAAAAGGTTAGGAAGAAAACACCCATCAATACCAAAAAGGGCGTTAACAGCTAGTGGACTTGAGAAGCGGGTTTCTCATGATTCTAGGTAGCTTTGCTCTTTCCAGTGTTGATGGGGGTTTTCGTACTAACTTTTTCGTAAAGTAGTGTGGATTGTCAATTTCTGAACGGTTCTGGTGTCATGCATACGAAAGTCTCGATCTGTCAAGGTCAAGGCTATTTAAGAAAATGGCTCGAGTTTTTAGACTGATGTTTTGATTTTTTTAAATTAAGTAATAAAATTCATATTCATTCAGTTGTTGTTGGGGCACCTTCCCTGTTTACACTGATATGGACTCTTTCTAAGACTATATATAGTAGTAGTCATCAGTGGACTACAGAGTGTAGTAGCACTGTGGTGTAACAGTAGTGTATCCCAGTGATCTAAGCCTGAGGGTAACATTGCCAAGTCTCACGTCTCGCATTATCTCGCATTTCTCTTGTATTCGACTAACCATATTGTACGACGTTCTACTAACCTTTTCTGTTCATATTTATTTTGAAAATATTTCGTTTTCTACGGTATTACTCTGCGTTGTGTATTTATTGGATCTAACCCCAGATCCACAACAGTTGTATACATTCATTTTCTAAAATCAAAGGTTAAAATAGTTTTAAGAAAATGAAGCCTGTAAGTCTTGGCGAGGACCATCTTTCTTCTAATTTTTTTCACTTGAAGTTTAATTATAACTATGGAAACTTGACATAATATTCGCTGCAGTAAGAGTAGTTTTTCACAATACCACAAGTTGCTGCAGAACCAAAATATTAACCTAAAAACTTGAGCCATGTTCCAACCTCATTAGATCGAGACATGCATTATGTATAGCGCACTTGTTCAGAAATATCTAAATTGTCAGTTTAAATGTCCTGGTACACAATTGTCTGGTACGCAATTGTCCGGTACGCAACTTCCCTAGTACCCCCAAATTGCCCGGTATCAGCAATCAGTGTCGATATCGAAACGATTCTTTCGTTTAATGAGGGAGGTGCTGCCGAAGGCTTGGAATCTCCGGCAGCAGTTATCTCACAGGTATTTGTCGCGTTCTTTTCGAAGACTGTAGCATAAAATAAGAGATAAAATATAGTTTATCCGCCAGAAGGCAGATAATACGGTTGGTATTTGAACGTCTCATTTTTATTACGTTTTTACGAATGCGCAGGATGATAGAAATGATACATATTGTAAAAAATTAAAATAAAAACAAAAACAAAAAAGGGGCGTTTATTTCAAACATGAGTATTCTCTAAAATTAATGTTTGATGTAATAAACAAAAAATGTTTTTAAAAAATAGACCCTGTACACAAGAGTATGTTTAGCTTTGTACAGAAGGCACGTATACGCAGAGGATACGTTAAAAGGGAAATGTAAATGAACATAAAAAGAAATACAAGACACGAAATATTAGAGATATTAAATAAATTCACGTACTAGACCATTTATCCGGCTTCCAGAAAGCAGAAATTATTATAAATATGACTCTTTTATGAAAGGAGAAGGTTTTGTCGTAATTTACCACTTGGAGACTGTTTGAATGACTATAAAAGGGATTTTATTAACTAAAACTTTTCACTCACATAAAACGGTTAAATTAATTTTCACCAAATTTATGTCAGTAAATATTAGAAAAAGAAACAGAAAGAAATATTTTTCTCTAAATTACTTCACTTCAAGCAAGGCAATAAAGTTGCTAAGGCGCAAGGTGGGGTTAGAGAGTGTGAGAAAATATGAGAAAAAGAAAATATTATCAAGGAGAGAGAAAAATGAAAGAGCAAAAATTAAGAAAATGAAGCATAACGATTGACATTGAATTTAAATTTTTTAAGATCAAATTTGACCGGAAAACAAGAAACCGGAAGAGAGTTCCACAAACGAGAAATGCGATAGACGAATTTTATAAATTTAGAACTGACAGATACATTTTAACTGTAATATGGTGAAACCTTGCAGCCAATCTGACATTGCGCGTAAATTTCTACCAGAGAGGAAAGCTCATTAGAACAATTACAATGAATGTATTATAGAAGGCACAGGGAATTTACGTAACGGTGATGGGAAATGTCAGGTGGGAGATGCCATGGCATGACTAATAACAATGAATATTTTTGTATTTTATCAAGACATTCTAAATGCATAGCAGAAACACCAGACCAGATGTGATATTTAATGCATGGACGATTTGTAGACTTATAATTGTGTAAGAAAAAATAAGTCAGTTAAGTGCCATATGTGAAACACGCTTGGGCGATCAAATCTCGAAAAAGACATGACTGACTGGACAGAAGATTATCCACGAAAAGTCCCCTGACATCTTCGCGCTCTGTGAGACTAACCTCAACTCATCAATTCCCTCCTCTGACTTCTCAATCCCTGGTGATCTTCCCCTATTAAGAAAGGATTCCATTGTCCATATACATGGGTTGGGGGTCTACGTTAGTAAACACCTCTCTGTAGCTAGGGTGACTTCACTCGAATCCACCGCCCACCAATATGCATGTCTCCGTCTATCACTTCTCATTTCGGTTAGCTACCTTTTCTTCCTTTACCGTTCCCCCTCTTCTTCCGACTGCTTCCTTCTATATAGCATTTCTGATAATATAGATAAGGCTACGTCCTACCACCCATTCGCTCACATATTTGTGTTCGGAGACCTTAACGCCCATCATGCTGAGTGGCTTAAAACTCTGTTACTGATTCAACAGGCATCCACGCCATGAACTTTGCTATTTTCCAATCCCTTACGCAAGTAGTAGACTTCCCCACACGCTTTCCAAGCACTCCCTCTGGACACGCCTCTCTACTAGATATATGCTTTACCTCTGCACCTGACTCCTGCCAGGTCTCGCAGATGTGCTCTCTCGGCAACTCTGACCATGCTGTTGTCTCTCTTAATACTTCTCCCCACTCTCATTTCCCCCAGGCGCCTCCTACTTATAGAACATCCTTCTGCTATCAAAGAGCTGACTAGGACGCCTTCCGCGACTTCCTTTGCGACGTCCCTTGGGGGAAAGTGTTTGATCGCCCAGTTGATGACTGTGTCTCTGAGATTTCGTCCTTGGTGAAAGCTGGCATTGATGCCTTCATACCTACCAGGAATTTTGTCTCAAACCTCATTCTCCCCCTTGGTTCTCTCTTGCCTGTTCGGCCGCCATTGCCCACAGGAATCACTACTTTCGACTATTTCGGAGAGAGTCATCTGACCGCAACAGGCGCCTATTCACGTCTGCTCGTAATGGGTGCAAGAGAATCCTGAATGACGCCAAGCGGTTGTTTGCCGAGAGTTCGGCTCCAAAGACTATTGGCAGTTATGCAAACGGGTGCTTAAAAATAGCAAATCCTCCTTCCCTCCTTTAATCAATGAATTCGAGGTCCTCACATCATCAGCGGACAAGGCTGAGTACTTTGCTCGCAGGTTCTTATCCAACTCCACATCTGACTCATCTGGAGTACACTCACCCGACTTCCCTATCAGGACTGATGCTAAACTGATATATACATTACCCCGACAGTAGTATCCCGAGTAATATCAAAACTTGACCCCTACAAGGCGAGCAGCGGTGATGGAATCTCGGTGATTGTCCTTAAGAAATGTGCCCCTGAACTATCCTCTGTCCTCTCTAAACTCTATAACTACTGCCTCTCTGCTTCCTGTTTTCTTGCTTGCTGGAAGCCCTCTGCTGTCGTTTCTGTATTTAAGAACTGTGGTGGACCCTTGGACACATCCAACTATCGCCCTATCAGCCTTCTACCTATTTTCGGGAAAATGTTCGAGGCCATTATTAATGCTGAAATAGTTCAGCATCTTACTGCCCATGAACTCTTCTCCGACAGGCAGTATGGCTTCCGCTTTGCCCGGTTCACGGCCAACATGCTAACGACCATTACGGAGTACATGTTTCAGGCCCTCGAAGAGCCCGGCGAGGCACGTGCTGTTGCTCTGGACATCTCTAAGGCTTTTGACAGGGTTTGGCACACTGGCCTTCTATGCAAGCTACGGGGTTACGGTATTACCGGACGATTGCTTGATCTAATCCAATCTTTCCTACATAACCGCATAATGAAGGTCGTCATGAATGGACATGCCTCCACACCCTACTGTACAAACGCTGGTGTCCCTCAGGGCTCTATCCTAGGTCCGACGCTCTTCCTTATTTTCATAAATGACCTCCCAGACGAGATTAAGAGCTAGGTAGGCATCTACGCAGATGATACCACAATTTACTCCCGCGTCAGTAAGAATCCAGGCGTGACGGACAAACATAATCTCGCTGTTGATCTTGAGAGGGATCTACACTCTGTGGTGAATTGAGGTAAGAAGTGGCTTGTAAATTTCAATGCGTCTAAGACCAAGCTGCTGTCTGTCAATCATCCCAGGCAACCACTCCTGCCTCCCATAAGCATGGACTGAGCGAATCTCACCGAAAGTAATACTCTGCGCCTCTCGTCTGATCTCAAGTGAGTCAATAGCCAGGAAGGTTGGGTCACCGTGTCGGGCCAGGAAGTTTTTCCCACTTGAAATCATCCTGCATATATACAAATCAACCATTCGTCCGTGCATTGAGTACTGCTGCCATATATGGTCAGGTGTCCCCGCTGTTCATCTCCGTGTTCTTGACAGGCTCCAAAGGCGAATCAATAATGTGATAGGTACTGACTTGGCGGCTCGACTACAGCCACTTTCCCACCGACGAGAAGTGGCTTCCCTTTGTCTGTTTTATAAATACTTCCATCGCTTCTGCTCCAACGAACTTAAGTCACTGGTGCCTCCGCAACAGGTGTTTACTCGTACAACCAGACTGGCAACTGGGTCTCACCCATTCAAAGTTAGATCAACCAAATGCAGACGACAATTCTGCTCCTGCAGCTTCTTTTGCCGCACTTCCTGCATGTGGAACTCTCTTCCATATTCTTGCTTTCCTGACGGCTACAACCTCCAGGAATTTAAATGCAAGGTCAATACTCATCTATTAACTACTTGACCCTACTTCTTTCCACACCGTCCTGTAGATCCTTTTCTTTCTCTCCACCTTTGCAACTGTCATCACACCCGCATTCCCATCCTTCTCATGCTCCTTTCTAAATGGTTCGTTCTTCTCCTCACTCTCCTTTAATCATTATACTCTTATGTAGCCCCATGCACATCAGTGGCGTTATCGCCTTGCTCGGGTTGATATGATTCCAAAGGGTGATCTCTATTCATCACACACTGTTGTAAACGATTTGTAGAGTTCTGCATTACCCTGAAGTTTAGTCACGTCGAGGTTTTCCAGGTTACTTTCTATTAAGCTTATCAGAACAATTATCATGAAAATATTTATAGAGAAGGCAAAGGGAAGCTACAATTACGAGATTTGGAAAGTGAGTGGCGACGAGATGTTAGATTAGGACCGATAGCATAAGAAATTTTTCCTTGTATTTTATCAAGAATATTTGACGAATGGTAGATTTATAAATAGTCCAGATAGATTCTAACGAGAAAAATTATCTCGCACGACACAGTGACCCAAATGTCCTAGAATTAAACCTAGCAATGGATTCAATATAATTATTCCACATCATGTCAGCGAAAAACGTTCGGCCGAGAAGGCACAATTACTTACTCAAATCTAATATTATTTTCTCCCATCATATAGAAATTAAATGACTTGTTTTTGAAGATTGGGATTACATCCGGGCATAAAACCGTAGAAAATCCATTTGAAAATCGTTCCCCAAGCCTTGGAAGCGACGACGTATTTTTCAGTTTACAGTCCAGGTTGCAAGCCTATTGCTACTTCGATACCAAATGTTTAGATGAGCTACATTGTTTATTGCTAACAGCTCAGGACATTACAGCCAAGGCTCATCTTGCTACATCCACAGAGTTGAATCATTCCCATTCTCCCTGATGCATTTGATAAAAAGGATATTCCATTTAAAAAGGTTCTTGCTAAGAAACGTTACGTTATGAAACAGACCCGAGCGTCACTCAAATTAGAGGGTTACTGAACGAGGTTTTCGTCTATAGATAACAGTTAGTAGGATAAGATTGTATTGATCGGAGGAGCACCCTCTCGGGAGATTCTCTTCCACAATGTGGCGATTCTTGGGAAGAATGTATAAAGATAGGGCTTCCTTCTAACCAATGGAATACGGAGAAATGCGGATGTTTTGATCGTGTGTACGGGGCATGGTGGATCTTAAATGTGAAGGTCTGAAGTGGTGGAAATGAGGAACGTAACACCTTTGAACGTTTTTTTTAATGGAAATAACCACAGTGTAGCTTCTAAGATTCTGTTTGTAGAAAAAGAGTTGCAGGTTAGAATAATTCATGAACCACAAGGATGCGGAGACGCGTTTAAATTGCTTCAGGGCTGGAAAGCGAGATGATTAAAAAGCTCGTGGAAAAAAAAGTATTAAGAAAAAAAGTATAATTACAGAGAAAGAAAGAAAAGAACTAGTGAACGAAAGAAACAAAGAGACAGATTCAAGAAAGATCAAATGGAAGAATGGAGGGAAGAAAGAAATAAAGTGTAAGGGTGTCATGAACAGAGAAGAAAAAAAAAGAAAGAAGTTAATTGAAAAAGAAAGAAGAAAAATAGGTGCTACAAAAGAAAGAAAGATTGAATGAAAGAAGGACGGAATAAAAAATAAAATGTAAGGGTGCCCTAAAACGAAGATAATTGAAAAAGAAAGAAGGAAAGAAAAATAGGTGCTACAAAGAAAGAACGTTTGAATAAAAGAAAGAAGGAAAGACTGAAAAAAGAAAAAGGAAGACAGTTGTAAAAGAAAGAAAGAAAGAAAGAAAGAAAGAAATGAAAAAGTACTACAAAAAGAAGGAAGGTAAGCAATTAATACAGTGTAAGGGTGTCATAAAGAGGAAAGAAAGGAAGTTAATTTAAAAAAAGAAAGAAAGAAAATAACCTGTTGATACAAAAGAAAGAAAGACTGAATGAAGAAATCAAGGAAAGAAAGAAATAAAGCAAAATGAATTAAACAAAGAAAAAATAATTAAAATAACGAACGAACGAAATAAATAAATAAAGAAAGAATTATCAGAAAGGAATATGGATAAAGAATGATGAACTATTTCATCTTCGAATGTCCAAATATCCAACCTTGTTTCGTTGTTCAAGTACACATCCGCTGATTTCTTTACGCTTGACTTACGATGAATACGTCTCGCTGAACTTGGGCATATTTCACACATGCGTAAGCGACAAATGTGAATCGTATCACAATATGAAATGTGTGTTGGCCACATAAATAAACTCCAAAAACTTGACATATCAAGGCATGTGGAGTAAACAAAGAATTCATCTTTTAAAAAATGTGAGCGAAAGCAATCGAACTCATGACTCAGATATGGATCAGTAATCGTGCGCCTAGAAAATACGGCACACAATACAGACATTTTATTTTAAAATCAGGAATAAATAAATAAATAAATAAATAAATAAATAAAGTCTTTTTCATTGAAGGCAAGATTGTTGAGGCTTACGGCCTATCACGTTGAATACACCGGTTCTCGCTCGATCACCGAAGTTAAGCAACATTGAGCCTGGTCAGTACTTAGACGGGTGACCGCTTGAGAATACCAGGTGCTGTAAGCGTATAGTGACAGATGTGCGTTGTGGTGCAGTGGATATCGGCTCGGAAAGAGAAATCGGTGAGCCAAGTTCCAATTCCAGTTGAATACCCTGCATTCACTTAAGCACTGGTACCCTTGGGAAAGGTATTAATCCGTCCCTTCCCTCCAGTGATGGGTTAAATAATAAGGGTAGGACTTGGGGACCCTGCTCTTAAAAACAAATCCCAATGAATTTTGATACTCGAAAAAGAAAAATGTAAAAAAATATAACCTTACCCAAAATCATTGGTGATGACCTTAAGATGATCCCATAAGGATTGATAGGTCGTTAAACCTCGAAACAAGCAAACAACAAGATTGTTGAACATAAAATCAAGAGAGTAAACCATTTTGTTTTACTTTTATTTTTTTCACAAGCTATTAGTTATTCCATTATTCTAATTAATTTTATTCCTCTAATTGGTTTAAAATTGCCTGAATTATTCAATGATTCTACACTTGTTCTAACGACTGCCCCGTCTACGGCTATATCGTGTTGACTACACCGGTTCTCGTCCGATCACCGAAGTTAAGCAACACCGATCCTGGTTGGATGACCGTTTGGGAATATCAGGTGCTGTAAACGTAAAAGACCAAGAATGTTCCACCGGTCCTCCAGGTTTGGGGGTTGGACGCAGGGCTAACAACCCTGCCCCATGAAAAACAGTTTGTTACGGAAACAGTAACAAAAAGTTACTGCCCTACACACCATTGGGTGTAAAAGGGGTGAGATGATGAATTATTGTCCTCATCTTTACTGCCATTATTACGATGTTTCGGCCCTGTATGCTCCGGCCTTCTTCAGGTGCTAAGAATTTCGAATCGAGCCCTTTATTACGATTGCTAGGGTATATTATTCTCATTCTATGTGCGATGCTACTTCTGGTAGCCATGCAGTTATCTTCCTTTAACTTAACTCTCTAAGTTATTTATTCATCGCTGCAGTTCGATTAATTATTTCCCGGCCTATAAACTTTTTCACACAAACGAATCATTGCTAGGTTCTTGCTAATTTATCACAATTTTCATGCCAAATGTTCGAACGGGCTGCAATCCTTAGTTCCACCGGTTAAGACTTTCACAGCTTTGCCATGTACAGAAGGTCGAGTCATCTACATTCCATTCGTATCCATTTTAAAATTCCGCTCAGATAGCTTCTTCCTCGGACCTGTTAATTTGAGGAACAGACTCAATGCTTCCCCGACCACTATGATCTTAACCCTATCAAGTTTAGGTTCAAACATCATTCATCCCACATGTCTTCATAATATGTACGTCTTACTTCCTCCTTTTATGACCACATAATGACCTTATTCAGTAACACTCTATCTTAGTCAGTTAAGTGCCATACATAATACACGCTTTGGGCGATCATGTCTCCAAAGAGACATGACTGACTGGGTAGAAAATTGTCCCGCAGTAGGTTGCCATTGCTTTCTGCGGTAGACTGGTTGCCAGCCAAGGCTATAGAACACAATCTGTCCTGTTATTTGACTCATAGCTAGAGGGGGAAGAGATGTATTATATTATGTAGTAATTAGTGGGGGATCAGTTTATTACTTCATAACAATATAAAACTGATACCCCATTTTATACCCAGTATAAGCCTTAATCCTGTTTTCAACTATTATATTCAATCAGTCAGCTAAGTGTCAATCTGTCCTATTATTTAACACATAACTGGAGGGAAGAGACCGATTAATACCTTCCCCAAGGGAATTTGTGCGTAAGTGAATGCAAGGAATTCAACTGGAATTCGAACTAGGCACCCCGATTTGTCGTTCCGAGTCGATATCCACTGCACCACAACGCACATCTATACTGTCTTAGTATTACTTCTTTTTATAGGAAGAAAGACAAAATGATGACAATATGCATCTTGTCTGTGTCAAGAACAATCGTGATGGAAACTAAATAATTAAAGCCTAATATCTATGTGCATTGGTATCGGCTCAGAACAAGAAATCGGAGAGCCGAGTTCGAATTCCAGTTAAAAGTCACTTACGCGAAAATACCCTTGGGAAAGGTATTAATCCATCTCTTCTCCCTCCAGCTATTGGTTAAATAGCAGGACAGATTAGGTTCTATAGACTTGGTTGGCAACCAGTCGACCGCAGAAAGTTACCTACCGTGGAAAATTCTGCTCAGTCACCACTGCTGTAGCCTGGTATTGAACTCATAACTCTTTTGGTCAAGTCACTAAAACTATCATCTGAGCCATGTGTCCTCAAGCGTTTGACTCCTCCTGCTACAGTCTGGATTTATAAGTCTTAGACAAAAATGGACCGTTTTGCCAGTCGATTTTGGAATTGTGGTATCGCACTCCTTTTGAAAGTTGGAGTTTTACATCATATAAATAATGGCACAAAATAGTTTTTCCAAATCGTTACCGTGTTTTTTTTTTAATTTAAAAAAAAATTTTTTTGAGGAAACGAGTTTAAAGATTAAGTTTAGGTTCAAAGTCGTAGTGTTGGAATTTCATGCCAGTGATTAGTGAAAGCTTTATAGCACAGCCTTATAAAATTTATAATTTACTAAAGCTTTAAAATTTTTATATGTACAGGATGTATGGCACAAACACTTTATTACAGTTATTTTGCCATCAAATAAGACCTTGATTTGCTTCAAAGGGAAATTGTACTGAACAATTTAAGCTATATTATGACGTAATTTTATACATTGCAACAGTTTTAGTGCACTCTTCAAATAAACAATATAAGCTTAAAACATTTTAACTTATAGATCGCGCCGAGGTGTAGCGTATGGAGCTGGTTAATGTTTCTTTGATTCGGCCCTGTGTCAGACTTAACTGAACTCCCTACAGCTTACAAATTTTATACAGAATTATCAACAAAAGGTTTTTCAACATCAGAAGGTTGGTTGTCAGTTGGAATGTGTGGATTAGTGTAGAACAGTGGAATAATAAAATATACATTTTGAATGTTAAAATAGAAATAGGAAAGAATAACATGAGTTATAGAAGTTAATGTGCGATTAGAAACATTATTTAGAAGTTAAGGGTAGAGTTTGTGTTCAATGATAAAGTTGATTTAAGGCTATCAAGATTCGTAGAAAATGTTCGTAATAGTAATTGCTGAAACAGATAAAAAGAAAGAGAAAGAGGACAATGTCCGAGTCGCTTGAAGTTGAAGTTGCATTTTAGATGTTTCCTCTCGCGGCCCTCATCTGACTCTCTGACTGACTGAAGTTGATGAAATCCTTTTATTGTAATGTAGATTTTCTTGCACTACTTTTTTGCTCCCATTGGTCAAAAATCATTTTAACATCTACTTGCGAAATCTGGTTTCGACTTTTTCTTTAAGCACATGGTCAATCCTTTTTCTATTTGGGAAGACCAGGATTTCACATGTCATTGTGAATTTTTGTTTAAAGTGAAGAAGAAGGTTGATTTTAATTAATTTCTTATCCGCTACAGGGTTTACATACAATGTTATCTATTTCTTTAATTATGATGTAAAAAATCTTATTCAGTGAGTAGCGCATTTTGTAATCTTTGATAATTTTTTTTACACAGATTTTACTTCTCGGATACTGTAAAAAATTGCCTACTTTGCTTGTAGCGATTAATTACAATTCTGTTTGGATATATTTTCCACTCACTGTATCTGATACAAAAGATATCGACTTCATTTGTACATAGTCTTGAAATAGTAAAACTTAGAAGTAACTTCATCAGCAAAACCTTTTTTTCAAACTCTATTTAAAATTATATGCTCAAAAATTGGTAAAAGATTTTCACGCCGAATGCAATCTTGATTTTGATTTTCTAAAAAAACATGAAAAATCAATCTGCCCTATTTATGCCATCAGATTTAGCGATGCTTCGAATAAATAATTGGTGTATTATTTTTTAACTTTTAATTTTTACATTATTTAATTAATTTCAATTCTCTTCTTGCTGCTAACTGGCCAAAGTAAGAGTGAAGAAACTTGAAATAAAGTTTGGGCGGACCTATACGACATTACCACCACCTGTAAATTTGTTGATTATTATTTTTCTTTTCTGTGCAATATCATCGATTAGACCCTATACTTTCCGATTATAAAAAAAAAAAATTGAAAAATTCATTATTTAAGATCTTTAGGAGATACAACATTATAGTAAATCGATTTGATGTCGCTGAGACCATATATAGAGAAGCTTACAATTTGAAGACCGACAAAGCCATAGAAAATTTTTAATTATCCCTACTTCATATCAATGAAAAACAAGTTATTTGAAACATTAAAAAATTTTTGAAAAGAGTTTCTTTAAAATAATTCCTGTTGTAAAAAAAATTTGAAATGAAAAATATGACGTGAAACATTAAAAAAAAATTTTGACAGAGAATCTTTACAATAATTCCTATTCTAAAAAAAAAAATTGAATAAAAACATATTTCCGGTACGATTTTTTTCATTAATTTCCAACAAAGTTTGGAGAAAAAAAAAAAAAGAAAAGAAAACGGGCAACAACTCGAAGTGAGTGATTCCAAAATGGAGGATTAATTTACTATAACGTTGTATGAGATACTGAACACTCCCTAAAAATCTTTAAATATTGAATTTTTTCCAAATTTTTTTTGAAAATCGGAAACTTTATGTATTAATCGATAAAAATACACAGAAAAAAAGTAAAAAAAATGATAATCAACAAATTTACAGGTGATGGTAATGTCATACAGGTCCGAGAAAGTTTCTTCTTCCTTTTCTTCTTCTTCTTCTTCTTCTTCTTCTTCTTCTTCTTCTTCTTCTTTGTACCACACCATTTCAGGAAATTGGCGATAACAACATTCTCTCCTTTGTAGCTCTTAGAAAATGTTGTCTTTTCACTGTCTCCTAATTTCTGTTCTCCCAACCATTTACACAAGCGGTAGGTCATGCGCTGTTTTCCTCTATCCTTCTTGCCTTCAGTCTGGCCTGTGAGTCTCACATTTTCCAAGCCCTCTTTCTTCATTATGGGCTCAAAATTTTTTAACTGTTTCCTTCTGATCTAAACTTATTTATAAATGTAACTTTGTTTGTCTGTGTGTATGTGTGTGTGTGTGTGTGTGTGTGTGTGTGTGTGTGTCTGTCTGTCTGTTTGTCCGTTACCTATAGGCTCCGAAACGGCTGAACCGATTTTCTTGAAAATTTACACAGTTGTACTATAAGCGACTGCGAGTGTTCTTAGCTAGGTTTTGTGTCGAGGTACCCCGGATGAATATCGAAAATCGATAATCGAAAAAATCGGCTTATAGAAGGAGTGGTCCGATTTTAATCAAATTTGATGCACTCATAAGAAACAATATTCAGAAGTTTCAATGTTGCAGTTCTTACAATAGTGCAGAAAATTGATAATATATATATATATATATATATATATATATATAACAGGCAAGATGTGTGTGTGTGTGTGTGTGTGTGTGTGTGTGTTTATCTGCTTGGATGTCTGTATTTTTTCAGCCCTTTTATTTTAGTTTTCACTTCGGGTTTGGCTCTAAGTAGGTATAATTGTAGTTCTTAGTCTCAGCCATGATACCATTTACTCAGAGGACTTATTTAACCTTCAAAATTCAGTTTTCGACGAAAAAAACTTATTTGATATCGATACCAGGAAATCAAACTTTGATTTATATCCATTCATTTTTCTTTCAGTGTACGGTTTCGCTTTAACTGGAAACAACTATTGCTTTTTAGTCTTTCGTGCCAACGTCAAAAGAGTTTGAGCTCCAGGACCATGGATTAGTTTTAAGGCTTTCATGACACCCGAACAACGCCGGGCTATACTGCTAGTATTAAATATAGATGTCCTTTTTGTTTCCATTCGTTATAAACTTCGTCGTTGCTCACATGTTCAGTTCATGGTATTCTCAGAAATCCATTTGTAGAACGAATTTTTTTACAAGTCTCTTCTTAATTTCTGTGGAGATTGTCCAGCATTCGCTGTCATATAGAATGATAGATATTATACAGTTCAGCACTCTTTTCTTTGTTTGTAGTGATTTTTTTCTGTTTCCTAATATTTTGCATAGATTTTAATGATTAATCCTTTTTTACTAACTTCTGTAGAAGCTTAATGTAAACTCTATACCAACATATTTTCAGTCGATAAATAAAAAAAGTATGATTTCAAATGGACAAATTTAGATTTAAAATTTGATCTTCGTGTTGCCACCGAAGAAACTAGGATCGAACACGTTAAGGTTATTTTTTTTTTAGTCCTTTCACCCCAAAGCAAGGCGGTAACGCCACTGATGCTCAGGGGTCTACGTAAGAGTAAAAAGATTAAATAGAAGGAGAATAAGGAGAAAGACGAACCAGTTAGAAAGGAGCAAGAGAAGGGTGGGAATACAGGTGTGATGACAGTTGCAAAGGTGGAGAGAAAGGAAAAGATATACAGGGTAATGTAGAAAGAACTAGAGTCAAGTGGTTAAGAAATGGGTATTGACATTGCATTTAAATTCCTGGGGGTTGTAGCTGTCAGGAAAGCAAGAATATTGAAGAAAGTTTCATAGGCGGGAAGTGCGAGAAAAGAGGCTACTGGAGTAGAATTGTCATCTGCATTTGGTTGATCTAACTTTGAATGGGTGGGACCCAGTTGCCAGTCTGGTTGCACGAACAAACTCCTGTGGCAGGGGCACCAGTGACTTAAGTTCGTCATTCCCGTTTTCCGTTCATTTTACTCATTTCTTTCTTTCTTTGTTTTTTCCTAACTTCTTTCTTTCTTTCTTTCTTTGCATTCCCTTTTTTCGTTCATTTTACTCATTTCTTTCTTTCGCTTTTTGCATTCGTTTTTCGTTCATTTTACACATTTCTTTCTTTGCTATTTCCTTCTTTCTTTCTTTCTTTCTTTCTTTGCATACCCTTTTTCGTTCATTTTACACATTTCTTTCTTTCTTTCTTTCTTTCTTTCTTTCTTTCTTTGCATTCCCTTTTTTCGTTCATTTTATTCATTTCTTTCTTTCTCCCTTTCTTTTTTGCATTCGTTTTTCGTTCATTTTACACATTTCTTTCTTTGCTATTTCCTTCTTTCTTTCTTTCTTTCTTTGCATACCCTTTTTCGTTCATTTTACACATTTCTTTCTTTCTTTCTTTCTTTTTTTGCATTCCCTTTTTTCGTTCATTTTATTCATTTCTTTCTTTCTCCCTTTCTTTTTTGCATTCGTTTTTCGTTCATTTTACACATTTCTTTCTTTGTTATTTCCTTCTTTCTTTCTTTCTTTTGTATTCTTTTTATCGTTCATTTTACTCATTTCTTTCTTTCTTTGTTTTTTCTTTGTTTTTTCTTTCTTTCTTTTTTGCATTCTTTTTTCGATAATTTTACTCATTATTTCAATCTTTCTTTTTATGCATTACATTTTTTCGTTCATTTTACTCATTTCATTCTTTCATTCTTTTTATATTTTTTCGTTCATTTTAATCAGTTTCTCTTTCTTTGCTTTTTTCCTTCTTTCTTTCTTTTTTTTGCATTTCCAGTTTTTCTTTTATTTTAATCATTTTTTTTCATTCTTTGCTTTTTCCTTCCTTTTTCTTTCTTTCTTTCTTTCTTTCTTTCTATTTTTGCATTCTTTTTTCGTTCATTTTACTCATTTCTTTATTTCTTTGCCTTCAATTTGCTTCTTTCGTTTTTTTCATTTATGTTTGTCAAATCCCAGTGCATATCTTAAAGTCTGTCAAGGTAGTGGTGTGGTTACTTCTTATAATAAAAAAAACTTAAAAGAAAAAAAAGGACTTCCGGTGATTTTCATGCGCGTCTAATAGTCCCCACTGTCTCCCAACCACTTCGAGGCGCGTCTTTAACTACACAAAACCCCACGCAGTTGTGATCCCTAAAATAAAGAACTTCATAAAGAATCTAAATGTATTTTTTTTGTGTGTGAATATTATGAATCCTTTCGCCTGGCTACTGCAGTAACCACTTGTATGTCAAATTCATAACTGTTGTAAATAGATGTTGCTAAGGAAAATGCCCACAGTAAAACATCACGTAGAGGCAACTCAATGGCTGTCCAGTCAAAAACAAATAAACGCATGTTTTTGGTAACTTTCAGCTTGGGTTCTTTAAGTAACCAAACATTTGAAGTAAAGCAAAACTAAACATTTCCACATACGTCGAATCATCTCCAACCTCGAAAATATGCAATGGGATCTTGCCTGTTAAGCGGGTTAAACTACATTCGGTTTCTTGTGACCATCGTTAATTTTCTTTTTTTTTTCGACGACCTTTATTTCTTTCTTTCTTTCTTTCTTTCTTTCTTTCTTTCTTTCTTTCTTTCTTTCTAACAGTTTCTTTTTAACACTCTCCTATTCTCCAGTCTTTCTTTTATGCCTATATCATTACCTTTTCTTTCTTTCTTTCTTTCTTTCTTTCTTTCTTTCTTTCTTTCTTTCTTTCTTTCTTACACACACACTGTTTCTTTTAACACTTAATCATTCTCACAACTTAATTATTGCAAAAACAAAGAAATAAAAATAAAAATAATGAGGCACTATTAAAGAGCAAAGACACGACAAGAGCTTTCAAAACTGGTAGTAAAGTTTAATAACTGGTTGTAAAGAGAATAAACTGAGCCGACGCGGCTTTGCTATTGTCTTATCTAATAAACTGACGCGACGCTTCCTGGCTATTATCTTTCCCTCCATGAGTGTGACTGGGATATATATATATATATATATATATATATATATATATATATATATATATATATGTATCGAAGCAGCAGTTAATTTTCTAAACTAGAGTAATAAAAGATTATCCAAATGTTGGACAATTTTTGTCTTTATTTTCACCTGAAATTAAAGCCAAAATACGTTGTTTAGAAATGTTTATTAAACATAATAAACATTCATTGTCTGTTATATTTAACTATATATATATGTGTGTGTGTGTGTGTGCGTGTGAACAAATAAATATAATGCTCTCTAATATAATTAGGAGGCTTATCTCTTCTAGAAACATGCAGTGATTGTTATCAAGTGATAAGATTTTTTTGTTATTTGGTAAAGTACTTTGTTATTTTGTAGCGCTAGTCTATAAGTTATAGTGAAGGATTTTCATTTGATTATACGTAATGGATTTATTTTTTTAATCTAATTTTGATCATTGATCTGAGAAAACGCTGATGAACATGACTCTCTTTCTCTCTCTCTCTCTCTCTCTCTCTTTCTCTCTCTCTCTCTATCTATCTATCTATCTATCTATCTATCTATCTATCTATATAGTCATCCGCAGGAAGATATGTTTCGCTGTATCACAGCTCATCAGTACGATTAGACTCCAATTGTTTTTTAACCCAGGATTGAAAGCCGACCGAATTGGCGTCAGTCGGCGATTCTACCTCTAAGCTACGGGTGCTCGGTAGAAGGAGACAGACTTTTTAGCGCCCAATATATATATATATATATATATATATATATATATATATATATATATTTTCAGTTGGCGTGACGCAGTTGTCATCCACTAGCTCAAGCCCATAAATCTAGAATATAAAGGTATAGAAACTAGCATGGCCACAAAATGAGAGATTAGTTTATATATTGATTATAATATAGAATTGATCCTCCATTTTATACCCACATTACAATTTTTTATAAACAGTTGACATATATCTTCTTCTATGTGTCCTGTCCTTTCAGGAAGTAGGCGATCATAGCTTTCCACATCTCCCTGTCCCTGTTGGCTCTTAGCACGTTTTCTCTTGTTAGCACCATGCAACCCTCGTTCCGTCATCCGCCTGATCAGGTCCTTCAAAATATGTAATCCGCTGCTTTCCTCTATCTCTTTTTCTATCTATCTGGCCTGTTAGTAACATATTCTCCAAGCCCTCCTTCCTCATTGCATGTCCCACGAACTTTAGTTGTCTCTTCCTGATGTTCAGTATTAATGTACTTTTCGTCCCCATCCTTTCTAAAACCTCGCCATTGCTCACATGCTCGGTTCATGATATCCGCGGCATCCTTCTGTAGAACCACATTTCAGTTGCTTCAAGTTTTTCCTTCATCTTCGAAGATATTGTACACCATTCACTGCCATATTGAAGAACTGACATCACATAGCAGTCAAGTATTCTCCTCTTCGTTTCTAGTGAAATTGTCCTATTTTTTAATACTTTACTCAACTTCTGGAATGCTTCCTTCGCCATGCCAAATCGCCTTCGGATCTCAATGTCGCACTTTCCATCTTCTGTTAGAACACTTCCTAGGTATTCAAATTTTTGTACCTGCTTGATTTTAGAATCCCTCACCTGTAATTGGCATTTTGGGCTTCCCTTTTCGCTGATGACCATGAATTCAGTTTTCTTGCAGTTTATTTGTAGTCCTTTCTTGTCACTCTCTTCAGCTACCTTCTGTAGGAAATCTTGTAATTTTCTTTCTGTGTCTGCTATCAGCACTGTATCATCTGCGTATCTTATATTGTTTAAATTGTGGCCTCCGATGACGAATCCTGGCATAACTTCTAGGGTTCTCAGAATAGTCTCGCTGTATAAGTTGAATAGATCCGGTGAAAAGACACATCCTTGTCTTACGTCCCTTTTGATCTTAGTATAATTACTGAATTCGTTACCTGTCAATATGCAGGCATTTTTCTGCCAGTAGAGATATTTGATTACCCTTAGGTCTTTCCCAATAAGTCGAGTCTGCCAAGCATGTCCATGCATTTTTTGTGGCGTATTTTGTTAAACGCCTATGCATAATCAATAAAAAACCTTCTTCATTTGTATTGCCCTTTCAGAGAGCATTTAGGCTAGATAACAAAAAGACAAACATTAATCAGAGCTATAAAGGAGAGGAAATTTTCCTGCCGGTACAATGCACAAAGAAGTAGAAGACAGATTCTTGGGTGTTAGCACCTTGTATGCTTACGATGATGTTGATGACAAATATAATTTGACGATATATTTTTCCATACCTTACTGTTAACGTAATACAGTAAATACTGTATGTGAAATAATTCAACGAGGTAAGTGATGTTCCATCATGTTCAATGCATATTCAATGAAGATAGCGCTGGTGATCAAGCCGATCAGGAAAGTTTCTGAACATAAGTAAGTATGTGGAGTAACACAGGAGCATATGGGCGGGTGTTATTCTGCTGGAACGACACACATCACTTTACTTCTGAACGAATACCATTAGAACAAATTGAAGAATGTTCTATACCAACATGGAAATGTTTAACATTTGCTTTACAAGCACCAAAGACAAGTTAAAGTTCAAGGGTTGAATCTGGCTGTTTTGGGTTAATATACATGAAAGAAGTTATTCCACAACATTTTAGGATATGCCCTCATCATATACAATACAGAATGTCATTTTATTTCTCAGGTAGTTGACTCGCGATGACACCAGAGATCTGCATGACAGTTGTGTGGTGGAAGTAAAAGTCTGGGTAGAGACACAGTCTTGCTAAGTTGAATCTGCCAGGAGATTAACACGCGCCATAGCTCTCCGGGTCACAAGAAAATACAAACCACAAAGTTAATCATGATTATTAATGTAAAGCAAAGAAGACAATAGAACATCAAATGAAATACACGCACATTAATCTGTTGAAATAATACACTGACGTCTTCTTTTGGGAATGATAGCAGAACGTGTATAACAATACGTAGGACGATTCACCTTTTCCCTTCCCAAGCATCAAAGACTAGCGAAGTATGTAACCTTTTCAGGATACACGCAAACGACAAACACTTGCATATTTTCAGTTATGAAATCTATTCGTTCTTCCATGAGATCTATTCGTTCTTCCAGGTGACTCTCACGACATCAACAAAAACGATTTGGGCGTAATTGAAAGTTAGGCTAGAGGCACATATGCATTTACTCTCACAGGAAATAATCGATTGCGAAAGCCTGCGTTCATATTTCTGTGGCCACATATGCTCTGATTTGTCCTGTGGATGTCGTCGCGGCACTTACAATATATTAGTCTTCTTTCCAATATTACTGAGTAGCACAGGTGTCATGTGGGTAGTCATTATCCTACTGGAACAGATGATTAACTTTCGTCGTCGAAATGATAACAGAACAAGTTGAACAATATTGTGGACCTCCATGACGCTATAAAATGTTTTCATCACCACAAAAACTAAAGGTGAGTGATAATTGTAATTTATAGCATCTTACATCAATGATGCCAGGAATTAGGCATGTTCATCTTGGCCGAATAGATTTGTCGTTCTCCAAGCACAGGCAAACGATTATCACTTGAATGAAAGCACAACCTACTCATTATTAAAATCTATAAAACCCTATTCTATGGCCTATATGACCATCTCTCAACACCTCTTGATACGTGAATGGCAGCGTTGTGGATGTAAATGAAATTTGGGTTAATCTGAACCTATTTCTTACTCGTACCTCCGAAGTGCCAAAAATGTAATTAAAATAGTTCTGTTCTGTACTGTGGATGTATATTTTGAACCAACATTGCGCTGTTGAACGATCACAAGCAATAAAGTTGGGTGAGAGTTGTAACTTATAGTAAGTTAGACCATGATACCAAGAGGATACGAGCATGTGGGTCTATGACGACGTAGGAGAAAAGCAAGTATTACCTTGTAAAAGAATTTGTTTTCTCTATGCTATTTGTTGAAAACAAAAAAATGAGAATTATGATTGGGTCTGACTTTGCCAGCCTGGAAATATGTTGAATTGTTTATTGGTATGACAGTAAACTGCATCCGACAGCAAGGCCTCTGATTGGGAGGTTTTGAGTAGCATGGAACCAAGTCTTAATTGCTGTTGTTACCAGGTCCACTCTGACCTAGAGTGGCAGCATATGTTAGGGTTCGAGCTATGGGCAAATAGTTAATCCCCAAACTTGGGTCAAAACACTATGATAGTATAAAAATAAACTTTTATAGAAAAATATACATTTTTTGAAGGAAAAATAATTATTGTCATAATACGTTTTTGAAGGAAAATAATTAATTCAAGCAATACATTCTTGAATATAAGACTGGAAGACGTCTTTAGTTTTCTAAAATAAAAAAATAAAAATGAAAATAATTGTTTTTCATCAAAATTTGACTAAATCAATCTTCTCACTATAACTGAACATGGAAAAAATACCTTAAAATCCCACCTTTTTGGCATTAAATAACCCACAGAGATGTTGATATGCCATTAAACAAATCACTGTCAATCTCTCAAAGAATTATTTATGCTTCCCTACCAAACCCAACCGATCACAAAGTTTCTATTCCCTGCCTAAAATGGAAAAGCAAAAAAAAAAAAAAGAAAAAAAAGACAAACTTAATTTGGAGGATAGAAGCACTCTTGTCTCCTCGGTGGCGAAGAAATGTACTTGTTGGTTGCGAGTTATGGATCTTTGACCTCTTTTGATTTACTGCACCGGCGTTTTCTGATTTTAACCAGCGAAACTGATTTATGACTTTTGAAATTACGACCTTAGACTTATGAATTTTGGAAATGAATTTGCTATTTTCTCATTGTTTTGTGGTAGATAACTTGGAAGTTATAGCTCACTAAGCAAAAGCAAATAGACTATCAATTGCATAAAGGCAGGGCATGCTCTCATTTCTGAACAATACAGAACAACGTCTCTGAACACTACTGAACGCGTGAAAGTCAGTATTAGGGCGTAAGTGATGGTCTGTCTAGACGTACGTATACCCTTAGTATTGCGGGAAATAAATAATTCCCAATGGTCTATGTTGACACCGCTGTGGCCAAGTTAGCTTTGATGTGTGGGCTGTAGACACTCTGCGGTCTGTCACTGCTGCACTTACAATACAAAAATCAATCTTGTGTCCGAATATGCTCAGGCTAAACTTTGACTCCTGTTGCAACGCGTCACGTCTATGTGATTCGGCGAAATGATTATCCCATTTCTTATAGGATTCTGATTGAGCAAAAGCAGTACACGTGTTTCTTCTTTGAATGAATCTTGATGGCATTAGACTTTCCCAACAATGAACCTTATCACAGATCTGAAACTAAAAACTTCAACTAGAGATCTACGACTATTGGTTTACGTCTATTGACTACGCCTACGTCTCAGGATACTGCATACGACGAGTACCGTCCTTTACGTCTACGTACTAGATTGTTCTACCCGATTACATTTGCTTTAACCACTTAACTACCTCGAATGATATATATATATATATATATATATATATATATATATATATATATATTCTTGACATATCATAAACAAACCTCATACTCATCGGTGGTTACATAGTTCATGGTTAAAAGCTGAAGCCGGAGGTTTGATTCATGCCACACAGAACCAATGCTTGCTAACTGACTGTTATGGTGAAACACACCTATTCCTCAGATAATGGACTCTCCCTCCTATATTAATAAGAATTAACAAGAAGTCAATAGACGTAAACCAATAGTCGTAGATCTCTAGCTGAAGACCTGTAGACCTCTAGTGGTAAATCTCTAGTAAAAGACCAATAGACATCTAGATGTAGATCTCTATGCGTCCTCTCCTTCGTCTGTATGGCTGACACCAGCCAATCATATTACTGTGAGGGGGGACCAAGGTGTATACATATTCATTACCCATTCATTACATCAGTTTACATCGTCATGTTTGATACAAGCAGAGTATTGACTTATTTGTCATCGTTTCTGCCTTTGTTACATTGCATTTACTTTTGATTTTGCCGCTGCAGTAGGTATATTATTGTATATTTGCACTTCTTCACTCACTTTCCTTTTGAATTTGTTGGCTTCTTTTATTACTGAGTAAAGTTTATTATTTCTTTCATGTTTTTTGACACAAATCATCATCCAGTCTTTTGTGATTTCCAGGTATCTTTGAAGCCCGATTGTTGTAGTTTTGTAAAGCAGTTCTAGTTGAACTAATCCTCTGCCGCCTTTGAATCTCCACCCACATCTATTGAACAGGTGAAGAGGCTCATCCCTTGTTTCCTGTTTAGGATGCGGTTTCCGGTTTTCTCTTTTCCAATCTTCTCACTTTTTTTTTCAATTGGAGTAGATAGACTAAGCTATCGCCCGGTTCACACTCCACCGACGTCTATTGAACAGGTGAAGAGGCTCATCCCTTGTTTCCTGTTTAGGATGCGGTTTCCGGTTTTCTCTTTTCCAATCTTTTCACTCTCTTCTTTTATTTTTTTTTTCAATTGGAGTAGATAGACTAAAACTATCGCCCCGTTCACCTCCACCCATGTCTATTGAACAGGTGAAGAGGCTCATCCCTTGTTTCCTGTTTAGGATGCGGTTTCCGGTTTTCTCTTTCCAATCTTCTCACTTTTTTTTTCAATTGGAGTAGATAGACTAAAACTATCGCCTGGTTCAAACTCCACCCATGTCTATTGAACAGGTGAAGAGGCTCATCCCTTGTTCCCTGTTTAGGATGTGGTTTCCGGCTTTCTCTTTTCCATTCTTTTTACCCTTACGTAGCCCTCTGCGCATCAGTGGCGTTATCGCCTTGCTTGGGGTGATATGATTAAAAAAAAAATCTGGGCACATACAGACGATCAACATCAGCTTTAGAACGATGCACGCAGTGGCAAGTGAGAAGCGTTCTCGTTTTGACATCCGTTCGTTTAATGTTAGGTATGATTTAATTAATCTAGATCTCCATTCGCTTACTTATTATTATTATTATTATTATTATTATTTTCTTTTTTGATATAATTATTTACCAAATCTATTTAGCACAAAGGAGTTTTGTGCTAAAGGAATCATTTTTAAAACGTTATTGAGCTTATTACATTGAGATATTTTTTCTTGATTCTTGCTCATGCGTGCTTTTTTTTAAATTTCAGATACTAAGGTGTTTTCCTAGTAGTTTCTTAACGTGTGATATCAGTGTTTATTTTAATCATTCCCAGTGTCCCTATTATTATTGGAATAACGGTTGTGCCTATATGTCACATTTTTGCAATTTCTATTTTCAGAGTTTCAGATTTTGAAAGTTTGTCAAATTCATTTGCTAACATGTTTTTTATTACTCAAAACTCTCCTCATTGTACACATTGTGCGGTTAAAGCGAGAGTGAGCGAGCGAGAGAAAGAGAAAGAGAGAGAGAGAGAGAGAGAGAGAGAGAGAATGTGTGTGTGTGTGTGTTTGTATGTGTGTGTTTATGCGAATGTAGAATAAGAAAAACAATTTTTGAGGATTAACTAAATGATTCAATTCGAAATTCCAAGAAAGTTATTGACGACGAAATCAGACATTTGAAGAAGGCCAATGTGTACAACGGTAGAAACGTTAATTTTCCAAATCGTATCCATACGGCGAAACGTTCATAGACACTACCAAATTTTATTTAAATATGCCACAAGGTCCCAAATGTGGGACATCTATTGTGGGACATCTATTGTGGGACATCTATTGTGGTATATTTCGATATACCAGATACCTTTTGTATTTATAGTACAGTTAAATTTCTTCGGAACTGAGAAAAAATTTATAAAAACATTTAAATCAATACCACAATAATGTTTTCTCACTTCTAGGTTCAAATACTTGGCTGTCTAGCTTTGGTTGTCAACCAGTGTAGAAGAAAGACAACTAATAATTCAAAACTGAGAGAAACTATTATCAGTCGCATGAATGATCCTGACGAAATACAGTTTTAAAGTGACGGAAGCTGTGGAGGGGCTCACTTATTATCAGGCTAACTGTTTGCGAGACAGACTTGTTAACTATTATTTCATGGCGGTAACTTCGCAACACTGGAAAGAAATAATGATGACAGTCGGAAACTCGGTGACAAAGACCGTATAAACAATTTTAAAGTAAAAGCTTTTAATACAGCAGTGTTAAAATATTAATAAATTTGTCACGAGTGCTCTTGAGAGACTTGTGTGCTAATCATTGAACTGTCCGGTTAAAGGTTAAAAGATAATTTCTGTCAGATAAGTTGTACTCTTTATCACGAACTAAACGAAAACAACAAAAATAATGCTTTGCTACTGAGGACATTTTCTTAAGTTCAGCTGAAAGACCTAACTTTATGTGCTGATTTTGAAGAGAAGCAAATTACCATTTTGGAATTCATTTTGGGGTGCTGTGACAGTGAAATGTATCGGGTAACCAAAAAATTACCATCTATATAATTGTTGCAAAATGTATCTAATATATAGACAGTGTTCGATGTTACTGATTGTCATTGATATTCTGGTGTTGTTTATTAATCGTTTAACCACAAGCAAGGTGATAAAGCCACTAAGACATAAAAAGTTACTCAGTGTGAAAAAATGAGCAAAAAAGAAACATTATTAAGGAGAGAAAAAAAATGAACAGGAATGAAAAAGACAAAAGATAAGCATCGCCATTGCATTTCTCTTTTTGAAGATCAAAGTTGACTGAAACGCAAGAAATCGAATATGAGTTCCAAAAGCGAGAAGTGCAAGAAAAGAAACTCTTAGCATAGAACTTACGGTTCTTCTTCTTGTATGTGCCTTGTCCTTTCAGTACACTAGGCGATCATAGTTTTCATGTCTCTCTATCTCTAGTGGATCTTAGCACGCTTTCTCCTGTTACATCACACAACACTCGTTCTGTCATACACCTGATCAGACCCTTCAAATATGTTATCCACTGCTTTCCCCATGTCTGATTTTTCCCTCTTTCTGGTCTGTTAGTATCAGTCTCTCCAAGCCCTCCTTCCTCGTTGCACGTCCCAGGAACTTTAGATGTCTCTTCCTGATGCTCAGTATTAGTTTCCTTTTCGTGTCCATCCTTTCCAAAACCTCACCATTGTTCGCATGATCGATCCATGATATCCGCAGCAACCTTCTGTAGAACCGTAATCAAGGTTTTCCTTCATCTTTGATGATATGGTCCAGCATTCACTAAAGTATTGAAGAACAGACATCACATTCCTTGCCGCTAATCTAGTATTGCGAGTAAATTGATGAAGTCTATGCGCCAAAGAGAAAAACTCATTAGAACAATTACCATGAAAATAAATATTTATAGAAAAGCAGAGAGAAGCTACGATAGGGCGATGGGAGAGTGAGGGAAGTCGAGATGCCAGTTCCAGAACAATAACATTACAGCTTCTTCTTTGTAGTTTATCAAGAATCCAGATAAAAAATATATTGCTGAGGCCGTTTTGTAGCTTAGTACAACTAGAAAACTGACACTAAATACTCATTTTCTTGATCAATCATCCAAGTTTCATTTTGTATTTTTAGTTTTTTTTAATCGTATCATCCCGTGCAAGGTGGTAACGCCACTGATGTGCAGGGGGCTACGTAATAGTGAAAAGATTGGAAAAGAGAAAGCCAGAAACCACATCCTAAACAGGGAACAAGGGATGAGCCTCTTAACCTGTTCAATAGACGTGGGTGGAGTGTGAACCGGGCGATAGATAGATTTACAATATTTTGATAAGTAGAAGGTGTTTTGCAGATTTTGTGAAATACTCGCAGTATCAAATATTGTTGAATTTATCAGTAACATTTTTGTTGAGTTTTAAAAACTCTACGTTTCGTTCAATTTCGTAATTCAATCGATGAAATTTGAATAAGTTTATTTGGAAAAATACTTTCACAAAAACATACACTACCGGCCATAATTATTAAGCCACCCCAGTGTTTTAAAAAATATTTCATACTATTTTTTAGTATTTATGGCCAAGTGAATAATTGTAAATTTGATTCACATTGGAACTTATTTTTTTAATATTTAGACATTAGTCAATCATTGAACGTTTTCACTTTGTCAAGGTCTTTTGTACTTCATCACCTTCTGGCAGTTTTGAACCGAATAGATTGTTTCCGTTCGGGAATGTACGTTGATCTCATTTCACCGCCTATGCTAGAAGATATTTCATATCAGATTTTACTTTCCAGTGTGATATCATCTTTTGTATCTATCTGCCGTGTGTCCAGCATGTGTTTCAACTGCCAATCCCAGGGGATTAATTCACGACCCTCAGGTAACGAGATATACGTAAACAACACTTGAATTTTTAGCTGCAACAGACTCTTGTCAACAATCATACGGACGGTCACAAACACGTTTCAAATATCATCCCTGTATGACAATATATGATGTCACTTGTTTCACCTGATAGCCCAAATATTAGTATATATATATATATATATATATATATATATTGTTTAATACTTACTTTTTGGTCATGATAGGGGAAAACTAGTACACATTTGTATTAAAAAGTGTTTGATACAATTATATTGTAGAACTTTTGAATATTTTCCATTTTCGAACGCGTTATTTCACTACCCAGGTTTCTACCATGAGTGGTGTCTTCAGTTTATTAAAAATCACCTGAAAACAGCAGTCATGGTAGAAACATGGGTAGCGAAATAACTCGTTTAAAAATGGATATATATATATATATATATATATACGATGTCACTTGTATCAACTATTAGTATATATATATATATACACTAATAGCTGAGCTATCGGGTGATACAAGTGACATTATATATATATATAAACTTATTTATAAATGAAACTTTGTCTCTGTGTGTGTGTGTTCGTTAACTATAGACTCCGAAACGGCTGAACCGATTTCTTGAAAATTTACACAGTTGTACTATAAGCGTCTGCGAGTGTTCTTAACTAGGTTTTGTGTCGAGGTACCCCTGATAAATATCGAAAATCGATAATCGAAAAAGTTGGGTTATAGAAGGAGTGGTCTGATTTTAATCAAATTTCATACACTCATAGACAAAGACATAAGAAACGATATTCAGAAGTTTCAAAGTTGCAGTTCTTACATTAGTGCAGAAAATTGATATATATATATATATATATATATATATATATATATATATAGAGAGAGAGAGAGAGAGAGAGAGATCGATATATATATATATATATATATATATATATATATATATATATATGTAAAAGGCAAGATGTGTGTGTGTGTGTGTGTGTGTGTGTGTGTTTATCTGCCTCTGTGTCTGTATTTTGTCAGCCCTTTTATTTCAGCTTTTGCTTCGGGTTTGGCTCTAAGTAGGTATAATTGTAGTTCTTAGTCTCAGCCATGGTACCATTTACTCAGAGGACTTATTTAACCTTTAAAATTCAGTTATCGACGAAAAAAACTTATTTGATATCGATACCAGGAAATCAAAATTTGATTACATCCATTCAGTTTTCTTTCAGTCTACGATTCCGCTTTAACTAGAAACAACTATTGCTTTTTAGTCTTTCGTGCCAACGTCCAAAGAGTCTGAGCTCCAGGACCATGGATTAGTTTCAAAGCTTTCATTACACCCGAGCAACGCCGGGCTATAGTGCTAGTATATATATATATACTAATAGTTGAGCTATCAGGTGATGCAAGTGACATTATATATATATATATATATATATATATATATATATATATATATATATATATATACAAAATGAATAAACATAGAAAGCGGACTTGTTATTTATAAAAAAAATAGATTTCCTCATGGGTGGCGGAAGATCATTTCGATTTTGTCTTCAAACCTTATAATTGCGCGATAATTAACTATTATTAATTGTTGTATTTCCCGTGTGATACTTTTGAGAAAACTCTCTCGTGTCTTGTTATTATTATATAGCTATATGACTCGTATCACCAACACTAAAAAGGCCTTGTGCCATATTTTGCCTGAACTAGGGAAGCAACTAAATATTTTAGTGCTGCAAAGCGCTACTCTTGATATTGTCGGACTCTCTGCCTTCGGTCGGAGAGGAAACCAGGCGATTCTCCGCCGAAGGACAGTGTTTCGTCTGAAGAAATGTAGACAAAACATTTTGCCTAAGCTATATATATATATATATATATATATATATATATATGGCTCGAATTACTTACACTAAAAACGAATCACAAAAAGAGAAATGTACAAATAACGTTAACAACCAAAATGTTACTTGTAAAGAAAATAAAGACATAATCAAGACGTTGACATTCCACACGACTTCAGACAAAAGGTTGGCAAGGAAACCTTGATCAGAACTAGCGCTGACACTAGAGTTAAGAAAAATGTGGTCCCGAAAAAACAACAAAAAATAGAAAGATTTAAAAAAATTCAAGTTGCACTGATTGTTCGGTTAATAAATACCGAATGTTTCCTTATAAAAGAACGGCTAAATTGGATCTTACTTCTTATGTTCAGTTAACTAAAAGTTTCTTTGGAAAAACATGCATCTTTTTATTGGGGCATGTACTACTGCTAGATATTGTGATGTCTCGTCACTGGCAAACGGGGCTATATGATGCATGTTATTTTGCTTTACGGAGTCTTGGTTAACTGGTGCCAGTAAAAAATATGCTACTATTTCAGCTACAAAACACGATACCGTTGTTAAGAAAACTTATTCATTTACGTTTTCTTTCATTAACAAACGAAATACCTTTCTTCTCGAAAATAATTTTGTACTAATCTGTAAATTTCTTGTATTTTAGCGCAGACCTGCATTCTCACATGCAAATGATCTTACCGGTGGTAGATACAATCCTGCACAGTATCATTGCAGGTATTTTGCAACTGTTGACATAATACATCAAGTGTTGCAGGTGGGAGACCTGAACCAGTCAAGTGTAGTCGCATCATGTTCCATTTATGTCCTATTGCAAAGTTGATACAGGAGAAGATAAGGATATATTTTGATTGTTCAAAGTTCTTTCTTTTCAAAGTCGAAGCAACACCCACCCGTATGAGGGGGTTTGTAAGGATAAAGAAAGAGAAACGAAACCAGGAGGACATTGTTCAAACGGAATACGAAATTCTGAGAGTCGGTTTCAAATTTCGAAATGCTTTCATTTATTTTACTCCCTTACCTGCTACCCCAACTAGCTAGAAAGCCGTAGCTATTAATAATATATAAACTTTTCCTGACACCTAATGGTGTGTAGGGCAGCGTTTTTGCTGTTTTGTAACAAACTGTTTTTTGGGGGGAGGGGGCAGGGTTGTTAGACCTACGCCAAACATCCAAACCCGGAGGAAGGTGATTTTCTAAGCGTATTGTTATAGAGGGAAAGTAGGAGGTACCCAGTGAGGATCGAACTCACTACTCAGTTATAATGATTCTAGCGAGACGAGCTTGCTAACCATTACACCACGCCGAGGTGCCCCCCAGATATTAGTTTATGTTAATTCAACACAAAGGAAAAGTTAATTAAGAAGCCTGTGTTTCACTACGTTTCCAGAGAGAGACTGGTTGGCTTTTAAATTTTAAGCAGCATTCGAAATCCCGCGTTTACCTGGGATCGAAGACCGGCTAGTAAAATATACAGGAAAAACACAACTGTCTCAGCCACATGGTAGAGATAGGGTCGATACAGACTTTTTATTCAGGTTCAAGTTTCTTGCATTAATAAACAACCTATAAAACACACTATTTTCTGCTATTCAATTTATTTATCCAGAATAGTCAGTTCAGTGCCATACGTGATACAAGCCTGGGCGATCGTGTCTCTTTCGATCCGTGACTAACTTAAAAGAAGATTTTCACGTAGTCGGTTGCCATTTCTTTCTACGGTAGACTGGTTACCAAACAAGGCTATAGAATCTAATCTGTCTTGCTATTCAACCCATAGCTGGAGAGAGAAGAGATGGACTAAAAAATATTTCCTAAGCGTATTTGCACATAAGAGCAATGATTGAGCACAGAGCTGAAAACTGATCACTGAATTTGATATAGGTAAGCGAAAACACTGCACTGATTCAAACACGGATTCGTAGCTAGAATGTTCACCACGGAGAGCTAAAAAAAGAAACTGAAAACGCTCCCGGAATCATGTCACTGATAGTTTAACACATTTTAATTGGTCAGCGTATCTAATCACGCACTTAGTCTTCGACACGCTCGAGTAGAAACATGTGCTAAATATATGAACCGAGTCAGTGCTTCTTAGAAAATAAGTGTGTTTGGTAAGAGGTTCTATAAAATAAACTGTTTGTAGTGAGAAGCTGGGAAATGACGATAGAATCGCCAAGAAATAAAAAAACAACGCAAATAGAGTTAAATTAGAAAAATATCTAAACAGTGGACCTCGTCCGAACGTTAACCCGTCCAAACTTTTTAACTCTACCGATTGGTCTTCGTTCATATCAGCGGCTCAAAATGACCCCGAGCCAGAGATAACGATTATCTATCTTTTATAAATAGAACTCATGATTAAATTGTTAAGAATTTATATTTAGCATCAATAATCTTTTAGCAAGCGTGTTTTTGACGATACTTCGTAGATTCTTTTAGCTTTGAAGAACGTTGGATTGATTTGATGACGCCATCGTGATAAAACGTAATCTCAGATCCTTGTATTTAGTTTTAACTAACACCCAGAAATGGTTCATGATATGAGAGGTTAAACTAAAATAAACTAAAAAAAAGTAATTAGTCAATGGGTGTGCGTGTGGTGCAGTGGATATCGACTCAGAACGACAAATCGGGAAGCCGAGTTCGAATTCCAATTGAATTCCTTGCATTCACTTACGCACAAATACCCTTGGGAACGGTATTAATCCGTCTCTTCCCTCCAGTTGGGTTAAATAACCGCAAAAAGCAATGGCAACCGGCAAGCGGGATAATCTTCTGGCCATTCAGTCATATCTCTTTCGAGACATGATCGCCCAACGTGTGTATCACGTATGGCACTTAACTGACTGACTGAATATAATAGTTGAAAACATGATTAAGGCTTATAAAGGGGGATCATTTTTGTATTGTTACGAAGTAATAAACTGATCCCCCACTAATTAATAATTAATAATACAATATATTTCTTCCCTCTCTAGCTATGAGTCAAATAATAGGGCAGATTTGGTTCTATATCCTTAGCTGGCAACCAGTCTACCGCAGAAATTAATGGCAGCCTACTGCGGGATAATCTTCTGGCCAGTCAGTCATGCTTATTTCGAGACATGATCGCCCAAAGCGTGTATCACGTATGGCACTTAACTGACTGACTGAATATAATAGTTAAAAACATGATTAAGGCTTCTACTGGGCATAAAGTAGCGGGGTGGGGGGGCTGTTATGAAGTTATAAACTGATCCCCCACTAATTACTACATAATATGATACATCTCTTCCCTTTCTAGCTATGAGTTAAATAATAGGACACATTGGGTTTTATAGCCTTGGTCGGCAATTAGTCTACCGCAGTAATTAATGGCAACCTACTGTGGGATAATCATCTGTCTATCCAGTCATGTTTCTTTCGAGACATGATCGCCCAAAGCGTGTATCACGTATGGCACTTACCTGACTGACTGAATTAGTCACTGAAGAAAATGATAAAGAGCGGAACACAGATGTCGAAGCTATGCACAAATAGATGGAAAAAATAGTATTGCAAACCTAATTACATTTTTTTAATCATTTCACCCCAAGCGAGCCGGGACCGCCACTAGTGCTCAGGAGTTACAGTGTGAGAAAGGACTGGCACAAGGATTGTCAAAAGAAGGATGAAAGGAATTCCAGGAGATAGAAGATAGCAACTAATATTGCATTTAAACTTTTGGAGATTGTAGCTATAATTGAAGGAAGTAAACAGAAAGGAGATCCACAAACGGGAAGTGTGAGAAAAGAAACTATTGGAGTAGAAGAGGTGATTACATTTAACTATTTCAACGGTAGAAAGTGGAACTTTGATGACAACCTCGCAGCACGCTTAAATTCAATTGGTTTGGGCACCAGAAAAAAAAGCTCGTCAGTTGCCATGAAAATATTTGTAGAAAAGACAGAGGAAAGCTACGTTACGTCGGTGAGAAAGTGACTGAAATCGAGATGCTTGGTCAGGATCGATTACATTGTATATTCTTTGGATTTTGTCGAGAACCTGGAAAGGAATAGCAGGAGCACCCGACAGGATATGGCAACAGTATTCAATGAACGGACGGATAGTAAATTTATAAATCAGCAAAATAGATTCAGACGAGAAAAACCTTCTGGCACGAAATAGTGACCCAACCTTCCTAGCAGTAGATGCACCTATCGATTCGCTGTCAGTGTTCCACTTCAGATCGCTTAAAAAAAGTGATATGAAAGAGGCGCAGTGTGTAGACTAACATCATAAATTTTGATGGCTGGTAGGAAAGCTTTTCTATCGTGGTTAAATGAGAACAGTTTCGTTTCGGAGGAATTATAATTTACGGGCAATTTCCTATCCCAGTCCCTCATTGATTGGAGGTCTTTTCAAGATTTACTTTGTTAGCCTTGATAGATTTACTATTTAGACGTGAGTAAATGGTGGTGTCATCTGCATAGATGCCTACTTGTGAACTGACGACATCAAGAAGTTCATTGATGAAAATCTGAAAAGGCCTAGGACCTAAGATCGAGCCTTGAAAGACGCCCGCCAAAGAAGAGAACCGAAAAAGTAAAAGTTACGACAGAGATAAAATGAATATACAAGGCAGCTCGTCCATGGCAGCAGAGAAAACAGAAACTGCAACACATAAAAACCTAAAAAAAAAACCCGTCATACTAAAAACCGTGAACTGGTCAAGATGAATATGAAGAATGTTGTAGAGCCGTGTAAAACTGTATTAGAGATACTGACAGCTTTAGGTGAAGTAAAAACTCTTTACTGAAGTAATAAAAAGAAATATACGACAACGGTGAAATAACGGAAGACATTAGCTTCACAGCATTGCCAAAACAAAAAAGATGCAAATGTTGAAGGACAATAAGCTTCTTCTTTGTATGCCGTGTCCACTTCCGGATGTAGACGATCATGTATTTCCACTACTTTCTGTCCTTTGTAGATTTTAATACATTTTGTCTTTCTGCTATTTCTCCTAAACACTGTTCCGCTATATACTTATTCAAGTTCACTTGTTATGTGTTGTTTTCATCTTGCCTTCTGTTTTTACCGTGAGTATCATATTTTCCAAACCCTCATTTTTCTTTATTTTTCTTTGTTAATCACTTCACCCAAAGCAAGGCAGTACCGCCACAGATGTGCATGGAGCTACATAAGGGAGGCATCAACACGATGTCATTCACGTATTTTATGCTGTTAATGTTATGGCCGCCGATAATCACACTTCCTAACAGTTCCTTTGTGTAAGTTGTGAAACAGCTCTTTCTGCTTTGGTAGTTCTTTTCATAATAGCATTTCTTGTTCTACCGTTGTCCTGCACCTACTTCAGATCTAATTCTGTCATCAAATTTATTAATTACAAGAGGAGAGTGAAAACAATGACAAAACAACTAGGTGACAGAAAAAGGGCAGAGAAGGATGTGAACACAGGAGTGAAGACAGTTGCGAAGGTAGAGAGAAAGAAAAAGAACACGGAGTGATGTAGAAAGCGTTGGAGTCAAATGGAGCAGAGATGGGAACTGACATTGCATTTGAATTCCTGGAGATTGTAGTCGTCAGGAAAATATATAAGGAAGAGAGTTCCAAAGGCGGGAAGCGCGAGAAAAGATGCTGATGGAGTAGAATTGTCAGCTGTATTTGGTTGATTTAACTGTAAAAGGATGGACTTTGTTGCCAGTCTGGTTGCAAGAGTAAATTCTTGTGTAAGGGGCACTAATGACCTAAGTTCGTCAGAGCAGAAGCCATGAAAATATTTGTAGAAAAGACAGAGGGAAGTCACATCCCGCCGATGAGAAAATGGCTGGAATCGAGCTTCCAGGTCGGAACTCATCACATTACACATTTCCTTTGGAGCCTATCGAGAACACTGAGACAAACAGCAGGGGCTCTTAACCAGATATGACAACAGTATACAATGCACGGTCGAATGATTGATTTGTATATGTGCAAGATGGATTTAGGCGAAAAAAAACTTCCTGGTCCAACACAGTGACCCAACCTTCCTAGCAGCGGATTTAGCTATTGATTCAATATAATAATTTCACTTGAGATCAGAAGAAAGGGTAAGGCCGAGGAGGCGCAGTATATTTCTTTTAGGGAGACTTGCTTGGTCCATGCTTATTGGTGGCAGGAGAGATCAGCAGCGAGGTTATGTTTGTCCGCCTCGCCAGATGTTTTACTCATGCGTGAGTTTATGTCCCTTAAAAATTTCAACTGATTCTTCCTGGGGTTAAATATAAGTTGCGTTTTGTTTCCATTTTCTCTAAAAAATTGTAGTTGCTCACATATTCGATCTATAGTACCGTAAACATTCTTTTGTAGAACCAAATTCCTGTTGCTTTAAGTCTCTTCTCCATCTGTGAAGAAATGGTGCATAATTCAATGCCATCAGCCAACTCTACCATATGATTAAACATATCATTAGTATTGTTGTCATATCTGGTTAAGAGCCCCTGCTGTTTGTCTCAGTGTTCTCGATAGGCTCCAAAGGAAATGTGTAATGTGATGAGTTCCGACCTGGAAGCTCGATTCCAGCCATTTTCTCATCGGCGGGATGTGACTTCCCTCTGTCTTTTCTACAAATATTTTCATGGCTTCTGCTCTGACGAACTTAGGTCATTAGTGCCCCTTACACAAGAATTTACTCTTGCAACCAGACTGGCAACAAAGTCCACCCTTTTACAGTTAAATCAACCAAATACAGCTGACAATTCTACTCCATCAGCATCTTTTCTCGCGCTTCCCGCCTTTGGAACTCTCTTCCTTATATATTTTCCTGACGACTACAATCTCCAGGAATTCAAATGCAATGTCAGTTCCCATCTCTTCTCCATTTGACTCCAACGCTTTCTACATCACTCCGTGTTCTTTTTCTTTCTCTCTACCTTCGCAACTGTCTTCACTCCTGTGTTCACATCCTTCTCTGCCCTTTTTCTGTCACCTAGTTGTTTTGTCATTGTTTTCACTCTCCTCTTGTAATTAATAAATTTGATGACAGAATTAGATCTGAATTACGTGCAGGACAACGGTAGAACAAGAAATGCTATTATGAAAAGAACTACCAAAGCAGAAAGAGCTGTTTCACAGCTTACACAAAGGAACTGTTAGGAAGTGTGATTATCGGCGGCCATAACATTAACAGCATAAAATACGTGGATGACATCGTGTTGATGACTGGCTCAAAAGAAATTCATTGATCTGTTTTGTTACGGATTATCAACACTTTGTGGTTTATTTAAAGCTTAAAATATTTTAGATTGTAAGAATAATTACAATAACTAAGATGAAAAAGAAGCAAACAGCAAAGCCAACTAAGACTGTATTAAAGATGCTGACAGCTTTAGACGATTTCAGAATCTGTTTACTGAAATAAGAACAGAAATATACGACACCAGCGAAATTCTGGAAGACATTACTTCATAGCACTACCAAAGTAAACAGATGCAACCTAATGAGCCACATAACAAAATTTATCATTAGAATTGTTATAGATTCAGCGCGTAACATACTTATACCGGAAATAGACGAAGAACTGTGTAGAATTGTTCGAAACACTGGAATAAGAATTGCTGTTTCGATGATCAGAATGCGATTACAGCAAAGAATATCAATGTAGAAAGAGCTTGATCTATTTTTATAGATTACACAAAGGGGCTCTTAGAAAGCGTTCTAATACGGCAAACATATTCAGATGACTCGTAACCTCCACAGCTTTCAATTTTTTTACAAGGATGCATTTATATACAAAAATAATATTAATAATGTCTAAAAAGTTGTAGTAAGGGATTTTATTCAGTCCTATTTGTTATTACAAAAAAGTGTTAATTCATGAAGTAGTTGTTAAATAGAGAAATTAAGAATAGAAGGTTTTGGAAGATTGTAGAATATTCCAGTAAAATCTACAGAATTCTAAAGCATTCTAGAATATGCAAATTAGGAGTTAGTCCCTACAAAAATAGGTTTTGGGAAGAGAGTAGTTAGTTAGTTGTTAACAGGATTTGCTGACATTATCAATTCCAACCAACTAAAACCTGAAAGAGAACCTCATGGAACTAAATGGGTAAATAGAAATTTTTGACTTTTTCATTGACCATACTGGAAATTATTCTCTATAAACACATTTGAGGACTTCCATAAAGTATAGCACTTAAACTACTTCGCTAAGTCAATTGGGTAAAGATACGTGACACATTCCTTCCCTTTCGTAACACTTACCCGTCACTCTGCCAGCAGTAAACTCTATGTTTTTTATTTGAATGCAAAAAATTGTATTTGTATATTTCTAGTATATTTTTTATTTTGTGTTATCATAAATTAAATATTTGTTTGTGATTAAGCTCTGTGTTTTGGTCATTTTTTTTCTTTTGTTACAACTTAACACGTAACAATTTGGATAGGGAACAAGTTTAGTGAATTAATAGAAATGGAGGCGTGGGACAAGAATGATTTTTCTCCCAGATTCTATTTAACCCATAAAAAAAGGAGAGGATCATAAGAGAACTAGAAGACCTAGCAGTATTGATTATCAGAGACCATAATCTTGAAAAGATAGATATGTGAATGACGCAGTGCTGATGGCGTACTCAGAAGAAATTGGTTGATTGATTTGTTTTTGTATAGCTTATTAATCCTTTATGGGTTATTGAAACCGGAACCATATTTTAGATCGTAAGAATAATTCTTTTCTTTTTATCAGTGTGTATTGCACTAACAACATTTTGTAGATTACAATTTTCCAATGTCTACGATTTAATCTATAGCTGGGTTGGGGAGAGATAGATTTATGCCTTTCCAAAGGTATTTTCACTCAGAAGCAAAGCTACAAGTATTACTTACTTTGTGTTTTCTGATTTTCATCGCTCTCTTCATTTTAATCTTTTCCACTTCCTTCTACTCTTCACCTTTGCTACTTCGTTACTTTCTTTATGTCACACCATATTTTATTTTTACGTTTTTTTTTTTGGTTCATTTGCCTATTTTATTTTGTTTTTCTGCCTTTCTTTCTAATTTTTCTCTCTTGTCTTTTGAAAATCTCCTTTCTATTCTTTTCTCATTTATCAGTATTTTCCTCCTCCTCCTCCTCCTCCTCCTCCTCCTCCTTCTTCTTCTTCTTCTTCTTCTTGCGTTCTCTTTTTCTCTAACTTCTTTTCATCTTCTACTTCTTTACCAAACATTACAACCAAATCCCATTAATGGAACCCAGAACAGACGACAGACCCCCAGATTATGTCCAGACACCCAGACTACATATTACCGATAATACAAACAGATGGGCATAGGTCAATCGGTGTGCGAAATCTGTGACTGTTATTTCAACCATTGTTATTTTTGGGTGATTCACTTTGTTTCCCTTAAACGAATGCTTTGCCATTTGCGGAGAAAGCGCAATCGTTATACTGTAGGCCTTTTCAATGTGACAAAGAATTTTTTCACATGACAGCCACGATTTCGAGAAATCGTGTTCAGGTGTTTCTACGGTTTCTTTACTGTTAGTGGAATACTGACGGGTTGAATATTTCCCGGGTTACCTTGCTGTTTCGATTGGTCAAGAATTCTTTTGTAATTGCTCGATTTCCATAAGAATTATTTCTCTGCAATGCCTTGTTTATTGTACCACAACCACATCCTAGTGCTCCAATGATCATTGGTTTTGTAATTTCTCTCTTAGTCGCTTTGCTAGTCCTTCATAAATTTTTCCCGAAATTTCATACCTTAACTCATTATATTTGCCGATAGTCTACTACTACTACTACTATTATTATTATTATTATTATTATTATTATTATGGTCTCTCCATTAGTTAGTACGACCGTTACATCTTGCAAATCACTCGTAAATAATAATATTCCGCTTAGATCGCGTGGAAAGATGAAAAAGATATTTTAGTGACACTACTTGGTTTCATTGAGAAAATTAAAGAAAGAAAGAAAGAACCAACGAAGAGGAGATAGGTATATTTAACGTCTCCTGTCAATAAACAATGGTATATTCCGTTTTAATAGTGTGGAAAGACGATAATACATATATAATAATAACAGTAATAATAATGATAGACGCTACTTGGTTTCAGTGAAAATAATAATAAACGATACTTGGTTTCAGTGAAAAAATAAAAGAAAGAAAGAAAGAACGAAAAACGTTTGTTTAACATCTGTTTCAATGAAATTTGAAAAATTGTCAATTTCAAATCTTTTTATTTGTAACCCGTTATTTCTTAAAATAGCAACATATTAATATTTACGATTGCTATTACAATATTTCGTTAAAGATTTTAATTTCAAATATCTATGCTGCGATTGGGGAAATTGTACAGATATTTTATTGTCCTAGAACTCGCCATGAACTTATTCAATCATTAAATGAAAATTAAAATTCATCAGAAATTTCAAGTAGTGGAACTCGATTAGGCCCCGTGTCTTGAGAGGTTATTGGGTCCCAAAATAGCACCTGACCTCAAGTAAAATACGATCCATCGATAAAGATGCATGTAAAATGTTCAGCTTCTTATACCACTCCAGTAAGTACCCGTTTCCTCGTAGTATCCCGTACCTTTAAAATAGGTACCTCCACTCTATTTTCGATACCTTAGTTTTAAATTGAATTTTTAAAAATAAGAACTTTTTCTTGAAACTTTATTTTTAGCTTTGTTGAAACCTAAATGATGAAAATTTACTATTTCCACTAAGCAAAATACTCGGGTGTATTTCATACAGAAATTTTATTCACTGGAATCTACAATTTTGAGATTTTTAAAAAATTTTCAGCTTCTCGGAGATTTTTTGAGCGATAGCCACATTTGTAAACAAAAGTTAACTCTCGGTTTTAAAAATCTTGCAAAAATAAAATATAAATCTCTCAATCGTTATTTTTGGAAAGTTATCAAATTTAAAGTTTAATTAATCTGATTTAAAACAAATATTACTTGTTTATGGCATGAAATTTAGAATAAAAGTATTTCTTAATCACAAAGATCTGACTCATTGACCTATCAAGTAGGCGATGACAGCACCTATCAATCAATCTGGAAGTATGGTAACCAAAAGTTGACATAATCCAGGTTAACATTTCGTAAGGGGAACAACTCTTAAAACATGCGAACTTTTATAAGTGTCTTATAAGTTTCCATAGTAAAAGAAAATGTGCGGTTTAACAATAAAAAAACACTAGAAATTATTTTAAAAATCTTAATTCTAAATAATTTGTATTAAGCTTATCAATTTTCGATTTGTAAATAAAGTCTATTTTTAATGAATCAATAACCGAAGACAATGCATAGCTAGAAGAAATTTAAAAAGCAAAAAAAAAAAAAATGTAAACAATTCTTATAAAAATTCATTATTCATCGAAATCTTTTTCTTCTTCAGAATATAATATCCTGAAATTATATTATTTATAAAATCAATTAAAACTTTATCTACATTAAAAATAGCGTAGTTTTAATATATTTTTTATTTTACTATTCGGAACAAATTTTCAGAAAACTGATCTGGTAATTAAAAAAAAATGACATGATTTACATTCCCCAATGTGTCCTGCATTTAACTAATAAGTAAAAATATTGGTATAGATAATGTATTTCTAGAAGTTTTATGCAATTAAAAGAAGTGGGGGAAAGTAAATGTTAGAAAATATTTTATCATAATTTTCTAACAATAATATTTGCATAAATCATTCCAATCATTTGTGAAAAAGATTCATTGAAATCAGACAATTAGTTTACTTTTGCAAAAATTTTCAAATGAATGTGTCTTTCAACGTCAAAAAACGACTTGCGTAATATTACGTTTTGCTTAATGGTCACACGACGTAAACATAGCGTGAATCGCTGACGGAAAACAAAAACATTTAATTGAAATTTCAAACGTGTTAGAATTTTTAAAAATTTCAAAATTTCAAAATAATGACAACAAAATTTGATCTTTCCACTTAATGATAGCATAAACATGATGATAAAACTTTCTTGTTTCTATTTTTAACATGATACTATGCTGTTTTTTCGGCAATTGAATGAAAATGCCTACTTTAAGTGCTAGATCAGGCCGAAAATGAAGTACTGTTGCCATATCTAGAAAGAAAGAAGCTCCCCAGACCCCACTTTCCAGTGTTGATAGAGTTCCAAGACATCTCCAAGGCCTTGCTGGAGAAAAATTATTTTCCACTCTCCAACCTCTTTCTCACAGGCAAGGATGTGGCGAGTCTTTCATTGTTCTATCGCTACTACTATGAAAATTTTTTATCTTTTATGTATTGTTGTTTATGTGTTTATGTTTGTACTTTTAATAATATTTATTTTGTCTGTTTATTCATTTTAAATCTACGTTATATTTATTTTATTTATATGCTCATTTTAGTTAGTGCATCAGGTGGTAAACTAAGTATTTATGTGCCTATATATACCTATTATTTCATTTTTCTTGTTTAAGTGTTAATTTTTGGTATTTAAAATTGATTAATGCTAGCTTTTCCTTTAAGTATAATTTACAATTTTACTATTAATATTGTGTACCGATGCTCTTTTTTAAATTTCCCATTTGATTTTATGGCAATTAAGTTTCAATTGTAGAAAGATTTATAATTAAAATTTTGTTTATTATTTGTTGCTTAGGTCTATCTATGTAAGTTTGGAGTTTATAATATATTTATTTTATTTATATGTTTCATTTTACTAAGTGCTTAGGTGGCAAAGTATATATTTATTTATGCCCTTACATTCAACCATTATTTCGTTTTTCTTGTTTAAGTGTTTATTTTGGTTTTTAAACCTAATTATTGTTAGTTTTTTACTCTAAGCATAATTAAAACTTAGGGAAATCTATGAAAAATTATCAAAACATGTTTTGTTGTAGATATTGCGTCGAGAGAATAATTTTATTTCACAGGAACTAATCTCACATTAGCAAGACGAAACGGGGTTCACCTTAAATGGATGGATGCTTTATTTTAATTTTAATATAAAAGTTACAGAAATTAGATTTTACTTAATTTTAACTTGCTTACGTACCATTGTTTAATACTATATTGTTAAGAAAGCGAAATATTAAAATACGCCAGTTGTAATAAAATAGAACAACAAAAACTCCCTTGTGAGTCACCGAAACTTTCGTGATCTCAATGTTAACCTGGTAAAAACCGGGTTTAAAGAAAAAAATGAATTTACTTAGTCGAAAATGTTTTGAAAGCATCATAATCTAACTACTCTATAATTAATATACGATCGAGTTATTTCTCTTAATCGATTGTTTCTACTCCAAAAAAAGTTGAAATTATCGAAAATATAATTTTTATAAGGATAGAGTTAAAGTAAAAAAAAAGTCAAGCAGTCTCTTGCTTAACGTGAATCTCGTTTTGTCTCGCTTCTGTAGATTTTCTTCTTTTGAGATATAGTTTTTTTTTTCTTTGATGAAGCCGTATCATCGGAAAAGTATATCATGGTATAGGTTTCCTAAAATTCATATTTTACCTATTTTGTCGGATTCTTAGCCAAATTAACTCTGTTTCTCTGTCTATCTGTGTCTCTATCACGCATACTTAAACACAAACACACCTAAACGCACACATACATACATATACGTACAGGGTGCGACAGATAAATTGTCGTCTAGAAGGCGCAAAACTTAAAATAACACTGACATCTCATTTTAACAGATACATTAGCGGCCATAATTATTCGGCAACCCTAGTTTTAAAAAAATGATGTATTTCATACTATTTTTAGTATTTATTACCAAGTGGATAATTCTAAATAGAATGGCTCTTTTGTTATTATTACTTTGCAAAATTTTACAAGGCAGCCAGGAAGCCTTTGCTTCGTCCAGCCAATAAGAAGAAGAGATTAGCATGGAGAAGAAAGCGCAAAAACTGGACACCAGAATAGTTCATTTGAAGCACATCTTATTGTGCAGTATTTACAAAAGAACCATTCTATTTTCATTTAGAATTATCCACTTGGCAATAAATTCTAAAAAATAGTATGAAGTACATCATTTTTTAAAAACTGGGGTGGCCTAATAATTACGGTCGGTAATGTATATTTACCAAAATTACACAAAAAATATGTTGAAATACTAAAGAGTGAATTTACCCAATAAAATAGCCATTGGCTTCAACCACAGCTTCTAAACGGTTTCGGAATCTTCTGCACCTCTTCTAGACTGTCACCTTGTTAAATTGGTGAATGTTGCCATAATACTTTCTTGCAGTTCATCTTTGGATGAAGGAGTTTTGTTAGTCTCTCGCTCAACTGAGCCACACACAATAATAATCAAGATAGTTGCAGTCTGGGGAGTTAGTCGGCCAGATATAAGGGATGATGTGGTAGCAGAAATTGTCTAACAGCCATAACTTGGTTCTTCTGCTTGAAGAGTCCTGTTGTCAGACTTAGGTAATTCCAGCAGCCACCCTCTTGACCCACAGCAGCACTTCCTCTTCAAGGCATTTGATGTAGACCTCAGTGTTGAATCTGAGGCCCTGTAGAACGATCGAAAAGTTGCATAACGTCGCCATCACTAGTGAGTCTTCCAAACTGTATGATGCTGACTGGATATTTGGTATTCATTACTCTCGGTACATCTTTTGGGGGCACCGCATCCTCTGTACTGTCCTCAGATCGACACCCAGACACTCTGAGATGTTAGCATTGGTGTTTCCGGCGTGAATTTCAAGCCGTACAGTATGCCATTTCCATTTTTGTTTCCCGGAGTGAATTGCGACAAGGTGCACTTTTTTCTCACAGACAATGCCAACTGACCCCACTATACGGTACAGTCGATAAAATTAAAAACAAATAACGTGCATGCGAAATGATACCCGTTGTACCCTATAATTATCCATTTACCCGTTGTACACTATAATTACCCATTTACCCGTTGTACCCTATAATTACCCATTTACCCTGTACCCTGTTACCCTATAATTACCCATTTACCCGTTGTACCCTATAATTACCCATTTACCCGTTGTATAATTCCCTTTATTGTAACCTTACCCATTTACCCACTGTACCCTATAATTACCCATTTACCCGTTGTACCCTATAATTACCCATTTACCCACTGTACCCTATAATTACCCATTTACCCGTTGTACCCTATAATTACCCATTTACCCACTGTACCCTATAATTACCCATTTACCCGTTGTACCCTATAATTACCCATTTACCCACTGTACCCTATAATTACCCATTTACCCGTTGTACCCTATAATTACCCATTTACCCACTGTACCCTATAATTACCCATTTACCCGTTGTACCCTATAATTACCCATTTACCCACTGTACCCTATAATTATCAAAACAATTTCTGTATAAATTTCTTGTATGAGGCGTTATCTTTGTTTATATTATTTATACGCATTATTTATTCCACTGGTATGCTCCCTTTCCCTCCATACATGATCAGCCATTTCTGATTTTATTGCTTCACTCAGAATTATGGTTTTTCAATGTTCCTTCAGCCTTATTTAAGGGGACGGCTAGTTTCACCTTTATATTCTTTGTCACAAGAAGATAGAATGGAGTAAGCGACATGTTTTTCTCTGTTGGTTTGAGCCCTTTCTGAATATTGTATAGTAGTCTAAATCAAGCATCACGAGAGAAGAAAGGTTGATAATCCAGACTTTCTCGAATGTCACTAGCATCCTCATACTGGTCGTTGACAATGGCATTGCTTCGATGATAGACAAGTTGGAATATTCAGAGAAATTGGTAAGCATGGTTGGGGATGATAGTTACAGTAATAAAAAAAAGAAGTTTTATTAACATTTGTCTATATTTCTGAGATGATGTATTCTAACTACTCACACTACATTGTCCAGACTGTTGTCATCACATTCTCGACGTTTTGGTCATTGCATTACAGCTTCTTGAAGAAGATCGGATCGTACAACAGCGACACCTCGAGATCGTGACAGTTAAATATGATGACAATAGTCCGAGCAATAGTGTAAAAAGTTTTATTAAATTCAAGTATCAAAGTCTGTCTATTATATTGTTCCAATTATCAAGCTGTTTTCCATTGTTTTTAATTTTATTACGACCTTTCGGCTGACCCGTTCTACTCTCTTCTCCAAATATACAATCCTTATGGAACACGAATATAATTTTGCCAATAAATATTTGGACTGCTGCTTCTCTACAAGAAGGAACATTATTGTTTCTGAAAAGTTGCTCTATAGCAGCGGTCGGCAACCCACGGCTCGCGAGGCACATCCGGACCCCGAGTGAATCTTGTCCGGCCCGCTATCTTACTCTGGACACGATATAAATATAGGTAAACCAAACCAAAGTGACAGTTGATACTCTGAATATATTGCGTCGAAATTAAAAAATATATTTCTTTTTACCTGGAGAATGTGTTTTACTTTTATTTTTTATTTGTAGGGATCGCCAAAATTAGCGTACGGCCTCACTTTCACTTTTTTCTGTGAAATTGCTTTCATGAGCGGGCACTTTTAAATTAATATAAAATAGTGTTTCCAACCGATTTTAATGGAATCTTTTTTTCAGTACTGATTTATGAAACATTTATTTTTAAGATCTAATATTTTTTTTAACAAAATTCGTGTCAGATATTAAATTATATTGAATCTTTGCTTTCTTCAAACACATAGAAAATTTATTCACATATTTAATAAGATGGTTCTTCTCCATTACACTGGAGCCATAGCTATTTGACCCTCCTCCATGATTCTATATAGCTTTTTGGCCTTAACTCTCCAAAAGGTTGCCGACCCCTGCTCTATAGCTTTCAGATAAACCAGAAAATATTCTGTTGTTTTAAGCTTTGATTGCAAGTCACAGTAACATCAGTTCAATAAAAACTTTCAAAATGCGTTGTGGAAAGACTTTTAGTATTTAAGTGTCGTCTGGAAATGACTGGTTTACAAATAGACTAGGGAAATAAATTTTATGATGATCGACATAGAAGACTGAACAGGTGTTAGTTATACTATCAACAAGTCTTTTTAATTTTGGTTGAACAGAGAAACTGGGGAACTGTTAACGTTTTAAACCTCTATACTTACAAAAATATTGACTGGGAGATTAAAAAATACGATGGCAAAGAGAAAATATCAACAAAGTTATGCATTTAAAGTAAGATTTTAGCGTTGGAAAGAAGTTTATTGGTTATTTTGTAAAAAGCATTCACTTTTGAACAGACATCGCATTCGATGCAACATTTTTCTCTTTCTCTCTCTCTCTCCCCCCCCCCCACACACACACTAATACAGACCCACACACGAACAGACACTCGGACACAAACACACACGAAAATGCACACAGAGGATCACACACGCAAACACACAAAGACACAAACATAAGCATGAACTTACAGGAACACAAACACACAGAGGAATACAACCACACGCACGAAGACACACATGAAAACAAACATACACATACAAACACGAACAGATAAACGAACACACACTCATGGATACAAACGCACATCCGAACACGCACGCAGAGACACATTGGATTTAAAATGACGAAAACGTATTTCTTTTGAGTAATAAATAAATTTAATAATAATTTTTTATATCAGTTAAATGTCCTACTTGATACACGCTTGGGCGATCATGTCTCTTTCGAGACATGTCTGTCTGGACAGAATCTTTTCCCACAGTAGGTTGCCATTACTTTCTGCGATAGATTTATTACCAACCAAGGCTATAAGGCCGAATCTGTCTTGATATTTAACCCATAGCTAGAGAGAGAAGTGTTGTATCGTCGAGTGGCAAAACAATACACAGATGTTGAAATAATACCTTTATTCGGTAGATCTTAATTGGAGTAGATAGATCATAATTGGAGTAGATAGATCTTTAATTAGAGTAGATAGATCTATCTATCGCCCGATTTACACTCCACCCACGTCTATTGAACAGGTTAAGAGGCTCATCCCTTGTTCCCTGTTTAGGATGTGGTTTCCGGCTTTCTCTTTTCCAATCTTCTCACTTTGTTTTTGTTTTTTTTCAATTGGAGTAAATAGATCTATCTATCGCCCGGTTCACACTCCACCCACGTCTATTGAACAGGTGAAGAGGCTCATCCCTTGTTCCCTGTTTAGGATGTGGTTTCCGTCTTTCTCTTTTCCAATCTTCTCACTTTGTTTTTTTTTTTTCAATTGGAGTAAATAGATCTATCTATCGCCCGGTTCACACTCCACCCACGTCTATTGAACAGGTTAAGAGGCTCATCCCTTGTTCCCTGTTTAGGATGTGGTTTCCGTCTTTCTCTTTTCCAATCTTTTCACTATTACGTAGCCCCCTGCACATCAGTGGCGTTACCGCCTTGCTCGGGGTGATACGATTAAAAAAAAAGATACTATATAAATAGTCCGTACTAGATCGCAACAATATGGGTGGTTGAGTTAGCAAGTAATCACGGTTGTTAACGGTAGCCCTCAGCTCACATTAACTACCTTCCGAGTTCAACCGACTCACTCTTTATATATAAGTGAACCCGGTCATGTGATCGAGCCACGTCCCAACATAACCAACAACTTTTTGTTTTTGTTTATAGATGCTTTGTTTCAAATAAAATCATTTTTTGTTGTTGTTTGCCTTGATAAAGTCCATCATTGGACAAAAAATTGTTGGCTAAAACTAAATACAGTTTTTCTCTTGTCTCATTATCATATATGCGTGCGAATATATGTTTCGTATATAGAAATTATTCTTTACACGTGAATGTAGAAAGTCCTTGACCCAACTCAATTTCCAAAATCTAATCAAATAATTTCTTTTTTTTAAACCACTCTTTGCAATCTCTTCTGGATTGAGCCTAAAAGTTTTAGCACTTCTTCATATAAACACAACATATTCAGTTTTTGCTTTTCATAAAAGAGCACAGGGAACTTTTGTACATACCTAATATATTATGTATAAAATTACATTTATCTAAATCTGTCTATCTAATCTAAATCTAAATCTATGTAAACTTATTTGTAAATGGAACTTAGATGTCTGATATTTTTCAGTTGGCCTTATAAATATTTGAGGGTTATATAATTTTATTGTAACCTGTTGTATCATCGAGTGGTAAAACAATAGACAGATGTTGAAATAATAGCTTTATTCGGTAGATACAATATAAATAGTCCGTACTAGATCGCAACAATATGGGTGGTTGAGTTAGAAAGTAACACGGTTGTTAACGGTCGCCCTCGGCTCACATTAACTAAATTCCGAGTTCAACCGACTCCATGTTTATATACAAGTGAACCCGGTCACGTGATCGAGAACAAGAAGCGACCAATTAATACCTTTTCCCAAGGTTATTTGGACATACGTGAACGCAATGAATTCAACTGGAAGTCGAACTCCATTTCTCGTTTCGAGTTGATAATTGATTTTGGAAAGATTGTAAATGTACCTGGATGTATCATAATTTCTGTTTTTGTTATCAACTTCGTTCTTCATAAAATAAAGTACAATTATATATTGACCATAATTTTTAATGATTTGTCGGCAGTCATCAACTAGCTCCAATGAGTAAAATTCCAAATTTTCGAAGTGAAAATGTTCTCGATTAACTTTTCAAATTTCACAAATCGATTGGTGCAAGGTCAGGTAAACTGAGTAGAGCAGACTAGCCGAGTTCCATAATGATTTTTGTGTTATTCTTGCTGCATACGGCCCTATGTTTTCATGGAAGTGACATATTTTTCTTTTAATCTAATGTGTGCGTTGTTTAAAAACCAAGGTATATACTACCATAGAGAAACTTTCTCCTGGAGAACAACACATAGCGCCTATTTGGCCTCGCTTTTTCAACCGACCTGAAGTAGAATGACTACATGGATTCGATAGCTGCATCTAATGCTAGCAAGGTTGGGTCAGAAAGAATTTCTCGTCAAAATCTATTTTGCCGATTTATAAATCTAGTATTCGTCCATGCATTTAATACTGCTGCCATATTTGGTGCTCTTATTATCAATCTCTAGATTCTTGCCAAAATCTAAAGCAGGATCTACAATTTAATTGATCCTGACTTGGCATCTTGACTTCATTCACTTTCTCACTGACGTGATGTGGCTTCCCTTTGTCTTTTCTACAAATATTTTCATGGCAACTGACGAGCTTTTTGCCCTGGTGTCCAGGCAACAAGAATTTAAGCGTGCTACGAGATTGGCGTCTACGTCACATCCTTTTACCGTTGAAATAGCTAAATATAACTACCACTTCTACTCCAACAGTTTCTTTTCTCGCACTTTTTGCCTATGGAACTCCCTTCTATTTAATTGCTTACCTGTTACCTTCATCGCCCGGTTCACACTCCACCCACATCTATTGAACAGGTGAAGAGGCTCATCCCTTGTTTCCTGTTTAGGATGCGGTTTCCGGTTTTCTCTTTTCTAATCTCACTTTGTTTTTTTTTTTTGTTTTTTTTCAATTGGAGTAGATAGACTAAATTATCGCCTGGTTCACACTCCACCCACATCTAATGAACAGGTGAAGAGGCTCATCCCTTGTTTCCTGTTTAGGATGCGGTTTCCGGTTTTCTCTTTTCTAATCTTCTCACTCTTATGTAGCCCCCTGCACATCAGTGGCGTTACCGCCTTGCTTGGGGTGATATGATAAAAAAAAAAATCTCCAAAAATCAAAATGCAACGTCAATTTCCATCTATCTTCTTGAATCTCGTTCATCTTTTCTCCTTTCTTCAATACCCCCTGTACCCAGTCTTTTCTCTCAGTGTAACCTTCTGCGCACTAGTGGTGGTCTGGTTAAGGTGAAATGATTTTTTTTTAAATAAAAAATAAAAATATTAGAGTACTCCGAATTTATTTTTTTTAACTAATACGTATGGTTAGTAATTAGGAATATCAGTCAGTTAAGTGCCATATGTGATACACGCTTGGGCGATCATGTCTCGGAAGAGACATGACTGACTGGGCAGAAGATCATCCCGCAGTAGGTTGCCATTGCTTTCTGCCATTGCTTGGTTGCCGACCAAGACTACAGAACCCAATCTGTCCTATTATTTAACCCATAACTGGAGAGAAGAGGCGGATTAATACCTTTCCCAAGGGTATTTGCGCGTAAGTGAATGCAAGGAATTCGACTGGAATTCGAACTCGGCTTCCCGATTTCTCGTTCCGAGCCGATATCCACTGCACCACAACACACATCCAATTAGGAATATACATTCGCAATTAATCAATACTCAGCTTGTCTCTGACTGTCTGTCTGTCTCTCTCTATTGTATGTTACTGTACGCAATTTAACTGCCCCGTATATTTAGTAGCTAAGATGACACATTCGTCATTACAATTGGTTCGCGAAAACGGAAATTACTTATGACTTAAAGTAATAAAGTTATTTTCATTCAGAGAAGGTATTTGTTTTCGCTGGGTTTAATTTGATATTTATTTTTATAAAAATATTAAAAGTCTGGCACAAGGCCTAACATAAGTGTTGGGAGGGTTGGTCTTTACGGTTCTATCTTTCAACCTATCTAGTCCCAACCACTGATCCATTCGCACGAATATTTTTCCAGGACTTATCAGCCCTTTGCAGGTTATTTAAAGTCAAAGAATATTTTAGATTACAAGAAAATCTTTTGAGATATTAATGGTTTAATGATACAATTGTTTACTAATTAACCCATGGCTAGAGAACAAGACATGGATTCATACCTAATCAGAATTTGATAAACAAACAATATTGCTTGGATGATTTTCTTTAGCGGCATATCAACATCTCTATGGGTTATTTAATGTCGAAATCTAAATATTTTGTACATAATTTTATATTTTCTGGGTAAAAGTTTTATGTTTTTTTAAATAATCTGGAGATCGTAAAATGTATTGCTAGTAATGTTTTATAGAAATATATTACTGGTGATTTTACTATAAAAACATATTTAGTCATTTTGCTAAAAAATGTATTGTTGATTTTTGTTTGGGGTTCACTAATTGCCCATAGCTGGGAACCTAACAAGTGTTACCACCCCTGGTCCGAGTAGAGCTGTGAATACCAGCAATTAAGAGGTGGTTCCACGCTCCTTAAAAACTCCATCCTCTCCATCTGAATCACTTGCTGCCGGATGTAGTTTATCGTCAAACTCAGGACAAGATAAACAAACAAGAAATTATATTATTGATATAAATTGGAGGATTAATTTTCTATTATAATAAATATATTACTGGACTCTTCATTTTGTGGTCACAGTCGTTTCTTTAAATTTATATTCCATTGAATGTAAATAAATGTAAAACATATTCCTGTGTAACTAATCAGTATTTGATTGATTCGTATTCTACGGCTTATCAACCCTTTGCAGTTTATTTAAAGTAAGAAAATATTTTTGGATTGTAAGAATTTAGTTTGGGGGTTGAAATAACAATATATTAGTGATACAAGTCGTTCTAATTAATCCTATGGTTTTTACCCCGTTACCACATCAGTGGGTAGCTGGGTAATCTTTGACCATTGAGCCGAGTGTCCGCGCTCGTGTTCCCTACTTTAAAAATCGACCTTGAGTCAAGACTCGCTCCAGTAGGGGATCCGGGTAAATACTCTTGCTAATTAATCCATACTTGAACTGGACTAAGGCGAATTCATCAGCTTTCCAAGCCTATTTGCATATAAGTTAATATAATGAACCTAACTAAAATTGAAATTTATTTCTTTGATTAACAATTCCAAGGAATTATCCATTAAACTGTAGCGTGGTGGAGCTGGTTAATTTTTCTTTAATTCGGCCTTGTGTCATACTTAACCGAACTCCCTAGAGCTTTCAAGTTTTATGCAGAATTATCATCAGAATTATCAGAAGATTTTCATCGTCATCACAAGGTTGTTGCCGGCAGGTTGGAATATGTGGAATTGTGTGGAATAGCGTAAGAAGAATAAGATATACATTTTGCATTTTAAAATAGAAATTTATTAAAAGGAAAGAATAACACAAGTTGTAGGAGTTAATGTTCAATTAGAAACATTATTTAGAAATTAAGGGTAGTGTTCGTACAAAATGTTCGTAGTAGTAATTGTTGAAAGAGATAAAGAGAACGAGAAAGAGGAGAACGTCTGACTCGCTTGAAGTTGAAGTTACATTTTAGATGTTTGTCTCGCGGCTCCCATCTGTGATTCTGACTGACTGACGTTGATGAAGTCCTTTTATTGTAATCTAGATTTTTTTCGCACTTACTCGCGAAGTTCTTTTTGATGTTGCAAGTTGCTCCCATTGGTCAAAAATCATTTTAACATCTACTTGCGAAATCTGGGTTGACTCTTTCTTTAAGCAAATGGTCAATCCTTTTTCTATTTGGGAAAAACCAGGATTTTATATCTCATTGTGAATTTTTGTAAAATTGAAGAAGGAGGTTGATTTTAATTAATTTCTTGTCTGCTATAAAAAAAAAAGTACTTCCAAGCGGCTACCGCTCTACGTACTTACCTGACTCGACATTGCTTAACTTGAGCAATTGTACGAGAATCGGTGTTTCAAGCTGATGTAGCCGTAAGCCCATATGTGCAATTTTAGTGCGGATAGTGGGGTAATAACAATAATGAGAATATTCAAAGATTTATACTAAACACCTCCACTCATTTTCGATACCTAAGGTTTAAAGTGAATTTTTAAGAATAAAATGCTTTCTGGAAGTTTTCATTTTAACATCAATTGAAAGCTACATAATTCAATTTTTCTATTTCTAGTAAGCAATATATTCTGATGTATTTAAAATAGAAATTATATTGATTGGAATCTCAACTTTTTGAGAGTTTTCAAAAGTTATCAGTTTTTCGCCCATTTTTGACAGATTGACACGTTTGTAACAGAAAGTTAATTCACGGTTTTAAAAATCTTGCAAAAATAAAATATACACCTGTCATACGTTATTTTTAAAAAATTAGCAAATTCAAAGTTAAATTAATCAGAGTTGGAACAAATATTACTTGCTTATAATATGAAATCTAAAATAATGAATTCAAACATACGCACCGTAGTGGAGGCGCTAGAGGGTGTCGTCAGTGATGTCATTGCGTGGATCAAGTATTTCTTAATCACGGAGGTTATATTTTTCTGACACGTTAAGAGTTTGATAACAGCCAGATGTGTTGCCTCCTTTGCTGATATGACTACTCCCTGGTTGTTCCAGTGTCCGAACATTTCATGCTGAAATTTTGATGCTCCTAGCTCTGATCTATCAGTAGTAAACATGACACTTCCAACCTGACGAACAACATATTTTGGGCAAATATGCCTGGCAGAACCCATCCCTCTTCAGGTCAGACTACTTTCTATATCCTTCTATTTAGAAGCTTGTCCTGGTCACGAACGTTAATTCCAGGCAAAAGAAGAAGAGATATACAAAGGAAAAATAGGTCAAAAACTTCACTTAGCAAAGGAGAAGATATATTCAAGGAGACTCAGATAATGACACGCAAGTGAGACGAATGGAAGGAAGTGATCAGGTTCTCAGCTGCGAAGCAACCCTACAACCGTTCCCATTCATGACACTGTCGTTAGAAATATCAGTTCTCTTATATGGCAGTGGACGCTGGACAATTTTCTCGCATATGAAGAAACTTTAAGAAGATAAAAATCTGATCCTACAGAAGAATGCTGAGAATTTTTTTTTTTTTTTTTTTTTTATAAGCGTTTCACCCCGAGCAAGGCATGTCACTGCCACTACTGTGCAGGGGGCTACGTAGAGAGGAGAAAGGCTGGTTAAATATAGGACATAACAGAGGGTGGGTGATAGGCGGGTGAGGATACCGAGAATGAGGGTTGGGTAGATGAGTGTTGTGAGAATAGTTGGGAGTTAGTGTGATAGGAGGTGTCTATTGACCCTACATTTAAACACCTGGAGATTGTAACTGTCGGGAAAGCAGACTTGTGGAAGGGAGTTCCACAGGCGGGAAGCGCGAGAAAAGAAGCTGTTGGAGTAGAATTTACGGTTACATCTTATTTGTTTAACTGTAAAAGGGTGGGACCTAGTTGCTAATCTAGTATCTCGTGTAAATTCGTGCTTGGGCGGCACCAGTGATCTAAGCTCATCGGAGCAGAAGCCATGAAAGTACTTGTAGAAGAGGCACAGGGAAGCTACATCACGCCGGTGTGAGAGCGGCTGCAGCCGGTCTGCCAAGTTAGTATCAACCACGTTACAGATCCTCCTTTGTATTTTGTCAAGAAGCCCAAGGAGAGCAGCAGGGGCACCCGACCAGATATGGCAGCAATATTCAATACACGGGCGGATGGTAGATTTGTATATGTGCAGAATAGTTTCAGGTGGGAAAAATTTCCGGGCCCTGCACAGAGAGCCGACTTTCATAGCAGCAGATTTGGCAATGGATTCAATATAGTCATTCCATTTGAGGTCCGCCGAGAGTGTAAGGCCAAGGAGGCGTAGTATTTTACTCTCTGGGAGGCTAGCCTGTCCCATGCTAATGGGAGGTAGATGCGATAGTCTATGGTGGTTAGTTGATAACAGCTTTGTTTTGGAGGCATTGAAATTTACCAACCATTTCCTACCCCAGGTCACTACGGATTGGAGGTCCCTTTCCAGTGCGGCAGCGAGGTTGGACTAAATGTGTGTGCAACGTCTAAGTTATTGAAAATAGAAACAAAAAGAACACTTTTGCAATGCATATCGGCTCAGTATGGAAAATCGTTCACTTCGAGTTTCACTTAAATATGTTGCATTCACTTAATCTCAAATACGCTTGGAAAACACAATCTTTTCTCTCTTCAGCCCTGGGTTGAATAACAGGGCAGATTTGGTTCTATAACCTTGGTTAGCAACAAGAAATGGCAACCTACTGCGAGAAAATCTTTTGCCTAGTCATTCATGTATCGAAAGAGACATGACCATGTATAACACTTAACTGACTGACTAATACTTAACATAGCAAAACGATAGTTGAAATATGTAGGGAGCATAAAGAGGAAAGCAGGTTTGGCAAATTGGACACGCATGTTGAAGGTAAGAGGGACAGAGGAAAACAACACAACCTACATAAGAGACTTGTGTAAATGACTTGCAGAAGAGGATTTTAAGAAACAAAAAGACAACATTAGTAAAACCTACAAAAGACGGGAAATTGTGGAGAGCCAAAATCGATAACGTTCTGAATAGGCACGGCACATAAAAATGACTGTTTATCATGTCACATGATAAAACGTTATATTGATTATGAATTTTGTCATCAGTTATCCAGTCGAAATTGTGGCATTAGCATAGGCGCAAAAAATCTTTTTCTCTAGAATATATTCTAATTTTTTCTTTTTCTTTTTTTTTTTAAATAACTTGTTACTTTTTCTAAAAATATTGGTTATTTTATTTAAATACTTGTATGTGTTCTGTGGTGCAGTGAATTCCAGTCGAATTTGTCGCATTCACATACGCGGAAAAGTATTAATCCGTCTCGTCTCCCTTCAGCCATGGGTTAAATAACAGGACAGATTGGATTTTATAGTTTGCCTTTGTTGGCAACCAGTCTACCGCAGAATGTGATGGCGTCCTATTGTCGGAAAATCTTCTGAACAGTTAGTGATGTCCCTTTCGATACATAATCGCCCAAGCGTGTATCACGTATGGCACTTAACTGACATGTTTATCGAAGCTATTTAAAAATTGCCTGTAACACTTGTAATCTTTCTTAAGTTAGTGTTGTGCAGTGTGTTTAAATTTACGTAGCGATTCGCATAAGCAACTACTTTCCAATACCTAACAATGTTCATATGTCGAGTATGTCCTCTAAGTCCCGTGTAGTCTGATCTACCTAGGTTATTTTTAATCAGCGGTTCGACATCAATGACTGCAGGCCAGCCGTAACTTTTGTCAATATTCCATATTTCAAAATGTCACCTTCGTGAATCACTTCTGATCATTACTCTCATCACCTATGGCGCCATCTACATAAATGGCACACATCTTTTGATTTTTTTACAGCGTTTTTTTCCTCCAGAAATAAAAACGTATCAAGTGACGAAAATGTATCTCATGTTTCTTGTCATTTAATATCCACAATACGCATACAAAGACGCGTGGAAATTTCATCTTTCAGAATATGTATTTATGCCATCAGTCAGTCAGTTAAGTGCCATACTTGATACACGCTTGACCGATCATGTCTCAAAAGATACATGACTGACTGGGCAGAACATTTTCCCACAATAGGTTGCCATTACTTTCTGCGGTAGACTTGTTGCCAGCAAAGGCTATGGAATACAATCTGTCCTATTATTTGACTCATAGCTAGAGGGGAAGAGATGTATTATAGTATTAAGTAGTCATTAGTGGGGGATCAGTTTACTACTTCATAACAATAGAAAATTGATCCTCCACTTTATGACCAGTAGAATCCTTAATAATGTTTTTCAGCTATTATATTCAGTCAGTCAGTAAAGTGCCATACTTGATACACGCTTGGGCGATCATTTCTCGAAACAGACATGACTGACTGGGCAGAACATTTTCCCACAATAGGTTGCCATTACTTTCTGCGGTAGACTGGTTGCTAGCCAAGGCTATAGAACCCAATCTGTCTTGTTATTTAACCCATAACTGGATGGAAGAAACGGGTTAATACCTTTCCCAAGGCTATTTACGCGAAATTAATGCAAGGAATTCAGCTGAAATTCGAATTTGCTCCCCAATTTCTCGTTCCGAGCCGATATCCACTGCAGCACAACGCTCATCCCTAGCCATAAATCTCATAATTTCAGGTAAAGTGAAACAAAATCACGTATTCAAATGCCTTCTAACGTTTGGTCCAACCCAAAATTTATATATAGGGCTGCAATAGTAGGTATATAGTAAGAATTATACCAATATTATAATAGTTATAATTTAGAATTTTTAAAAACCTAGAATTCGTTTTTCATTATGCATATCTACTTTTGCACTCCATATATCGTTTCACCCCAAGCAAGACAGTACCGCCATTGGTGCGTAGGGGGCTACATAAGAGAAGAGTGAAAGTTTAAGCAGGAGGAGAGTGAAGAGAAAGACGAACCCGTTTCAGGGGGTGTCAGAGAAAGGGCAAAAGAAGGATGGGATTACCGGTGAGGAGACAGTTACGAGGGTAAAGTTAGAAAGGAAGAGAACAAGATACACGAGGTGATGGGGGAAAGGACGAGAGAAGGACTGTAGTCAAGTGGACAAGAGATGGGAATTGACGTTGCACTTACATTCTTGGAGATTGTAGCCGTCAGGGAAGCAAGTATACGGAAGGGAGTTCCACGTGCGGAAAGTGCGAGAAAAGAAGCTGGTGAAGTAAAAGTGGCGGCTGCATTTAGTTGATTTAACTGTAAAAGGGTGGGGCCTTGTTACCAGTCTGGTTGCTCGAGTAAATTCTTGTGAAGGGTGCATCCTTGCGCTAAGCTAGTCGGAGCAGAAGCCATAAAAATACTTGTAGAATCGACAGAGGGGAGCCACATCCTGCCGGTGAAAAAGTAACTGGAGTCGAGCTGCCATGTCGGGACCGATCACGTTACAGATTCTCCTTTGCAGCCAGTCAAGAACCCTGAGATAAATGACAGGTACGCCCGACCAGATATAACAACAGTATTCGATGCACTGTCGGATGGTTGATTTGTATATGTGCAAAATGTATTCAGGCGGGAAAAACTTCCTGGCCGGACACAGTGACCCAGCGTTTGACCATTGTAGGCACCTATTTGCCTCTGCTCGTAATGAGCGTAAGAGGATCTTGAATGACGCTAAGCTGTTGTTTGCTGAGAGAATAAGGCAGCTCATATCTGCCCACAAGTTCGGCTCCAAAGACTATTGGCGGCTCTGCAAACGTGTGCCGGACAACAGCAAATCCTATATCACTCCCTTAATCAATAAATTTGAGGCTCTCACGGCCAGCTGTGTACAAGGCTGAGTGCTTTGCACGCAGATTCTCGTTCAACTACTTTCTCCGGTAGACTGGTTGTCAACAAAGGCTATATAACTCAATCTGCCTTGGAGATAGCTGGAGGGAGAAAAGATGGATTAATACCTTTCCTAAGGGTATTTGCGTGTAAGTGAATGCAACAAATACAACTTGAATTCGAACTTGGCTCTCCGATTTCTCGTTCCGAGCCGATATTTTACTTACTATTTGAGCACTCTTTTCTTTGCTTCTGATCAAATTTTTCTATTTCTTAATACTTTGCTTAGCTGTTGGAAAACATCTTTCGCTATTCTAATGAGCCTTCAGATTTTGGTGCTGCATTCCTGTTTTCTTTCCTGATTATCTGTCCCAGAAATTTAAATCATCTCTTTGTGATCTTATTTATGCATTTTGTTGCCATTTTCTCTAGAACTTCCCCATTGCTCAAACACTTTGTCTATGGTATTCTCAACATTTTTCTGTAGAATCACATCTCTGTTGTCTCAAGTCTCTTCTACGTCTGTGAAGAGAAGATTGTTCAGAATTTACTGACATATAGCAAAATTGGTTTTACATGTTGCTCTTTTTATTTGTTAATTAAAATAAACTGGCAATTTCGCGTCGACGAACCTGAGGTGTAAACCGTGTTATTTGATTTTGTTGATGATTTTAGATATCAAAGTAATATAATGACAACTTCTGTATTGAAGGATTAAGTTCGCAGCTTCAACGGGACGAAGCTAAAGACAAAGAGATCAACGAAGAAGTCCAGGTTCTTAACATCTCTATTTTCGGTAGTCGTTAAGATTTACCTGACTAAAAGCGAATGAGTCATGTTTGCACTTTCGATAAAACGCGTCGAGAAGGCAAAATCAAGAAGATTGATTTCAAAACATTTGCTGAGAAATGGAGAAGAATTTTAGTCAAATCGAGTCTCTTCCTCTTGGACCTGTTTTAAACAGCTGTCTGGAATTTCAGAATTGATTCGGAGATTTTTTTTTTTTGTAATGTATAAATGAATATTTTCTTTCTTCTGTTTATTTTCAATTTTCACTTTTCTCCTATTTCTTTCCTTCTCATGTTTGAAAACGTTTTATACCGTGAACTCGATGTCACTCTCTTTCCTTCGTTTCCAATTTATCCTTTCTTTCTTTCTTTCTTTCTTTCTTTCTTTCTTTCTGTCGTGGACTCGGTTAAGAAGTCCAGCAAGAAATAATACAACAACCAAAATAGGAAATATATATATATATATATATATATATATATATATATATATATATATATATATATTAAACACAGCAAAATACAAATACGGGTTAGAAAGTAATAGTATAACTGGGACTCGCAATGGTAGTACGGTAGCAGTCTTGGCTATCTCTGCCTATCGCTCTGCGTTATGCTGATCTCCTGAGGATCTCTCTCTCTCTCTCTTTCTCTGACCTCTAATTTCTGATCTCTGGTCTTGGCTTATCTGCTCTTCTCTTGTGAGGGGAAGTATATGTAGTTGAAGGAAAAGTTCAATCCGTTGTAATGGGTGATGCCACCATGAAACTTTCTTTCTTTTTTTCTTTCTTTAAAATCGCCTTCATTTTCTTTTTCACAACTTTCTTCATTTCTTCCCATTCATTTTTTCTACGATAGTCTATTTCTCCTTCTATCTTTCTTTTTTCTTACTTTCTGGTCTCTTTTCTGTCGTTATAGATCTATTTCATCTTCCACCTCTGTTTCGTTTCGTTTCGTTTTAGTTAGGAACGCCTTTCTTTGCTTTTATTCGTTGTACTCTTTTCGTTCAGTTTTTTTATTTTTCTCCTTTTTTCCATCATTCGTAAAGACATCTTTCTTTTTTTCTACTTTGCTTTGTTTTTCTTTTACTTCACTTCATCCTAATGGTTTGAATGATTTTAGAATAGCTGAAACAAAGTTCAGATTCATCCTTTCTAAAACCAGTTTTTTCTTTATTTATTTCTTTAAAGTCTATTTGTTATCTTTCTTTGTCAAAAACCTTTTTCGTGTCCATCTTTTTGTTGTTGTGTAATAGTCTGTTTCCCTTTCAATTTTGTTTTTTCTTTCCTTTCACTTTTCTTTTCTTCTAGATCTATCTTTACTTTACCAACCAGTTTTTTGTTTGTTTGTTTGTTTGTTTGTTTGTTTGTTTGTTTCTTTCTTTCTTTCTTTCTTTCTTTCTTATTGTCATGGACCCGGTTAAAGGTCCAGTAAGAATAACGCAAAAACAACCAAATAGGAAAATATTAATAATACTAATGGAACTTGGTTTGTAGGAACGATAATACGAGTTAGTGTGGATACTGATTCGACCCTCGGCTTTAGAACTGGGACTCGTAATAGTCGTTAAGGTAGCAGTGTTCTTAGACCGATTCTCGGCTGATTTAAAGGCGCTATCCTCAGGCTACTTCCCCTCACCTCTTGTGAGGGGAGGTATAAGTAATGGTTGGAAGAGTTCATTCAGTCTGTCGGTGATGCCGCCATGACATTTATTTATTAACATTAAATCTATTTTTCATTCTTTTTCAAAATCTCCTTTTATTCACATTATTCGGGCCATCATCTGGGTTGTCATTTGTACGACGTTTTGGCCGTTGTACGCCCAGTTTTTTTTTTTTTTTTTCAGGTGGTAGGAATATCGAGCCGAAACCTTTATTACAATCCCTAGGGTATATCATTCTCCTTCGTTGTGTGAAGCCCTTTTTGTAGTCATGAGTGATCTCCCTCTAACCCAACTCAGTTATTTGTTCACATAGTATTGAATTCACAACTCTTTGGGTCAAATCACCAGAACTAACCAACATCTATATCTAGTGGGCCATGTGTTCTTAAGATAATTCCTAACACTTGAAGAAGGCCGGAGCTTACAACGGCTGAAACGTTGTACAAATGCCATCCAAGGTGAAGACAATAGTCCGAATAATAAAAATAGTTTAAATACTACCTCATCATAGAAATATAGACAAATACTCCTTTTATTCAATCATTCTGTCATCATTTTTAAAAAATTTTTTTATATATTTTCTATCTTTAGGGATATATCTTTATTTTCTCTTGAGTTTTGTTTTTGTTTGTTCGTTTATTTTTAATTACGAGGGTCATTCAATAAATACGGTGAAGTTTTTGGTATAAGGATTTCTACGAGAGTCATTCAATAAATTAGGTGAATTTTTCGATATAAGGGCATCTACGAGGGTCATTCAATAAATAAGGTGAATTTTTTTATATAAGGACATCTACAAGGGTCATTCAATAAATAAGGTGAATTTTTCGGTATAAGGGCTTCCACGAGGATCATTCGATAAATAAGGTGAATTTTTCGGTATAAGGGCTTTTCGAGGGTCATTCAATAAATAAGGTGAATTTTTCGGTATAAGGACTTCTACGAGGGTCATTCAATAAATTAGGCGAATTTTTCGATATAAGATCATCTACGAGGGTCATTCAATAAATAAGGTGAATTTTTCGGTATAAGGACTTCTACGAGTGTCATTCAATAAATAAGGTGGATTTTTCGGTATAAGAACTCCTAATACAGATAGAAGCTTACTTTTTTTTCACCGTAGTCTCCCAGCAGTGTCACACACTTTTCCCAACTGTGCACAATCTTCCGTATTTCATCAGCGTAAAAATCTTTGGACTCATGTCTCAGCCAATCGCTTACAGCACTTTTGTCTTCATCGTTACTTTCAAACTTCGTGCCTCTCGTAAACGCTTTCAAGGGATCAAACAGGTGAAAGTCTGAAGAGGCAAGGTCTGGACTGTAAGGAGGATGAAGGAGCAGTTCCCAACCCAGCTCGTTGATGGCCTGCAGAGTTTGGGCTGCTAGTAGGCAAGAGTATAATGGACAATTTTGTGTGCTGTTCTAACAGATAGGCCCAGAGTCCTTGCAATGTCATCACTGTCACCCTTCTAGCAGACTAAATGAGGTCATTGACTGATTCGATCACCTCAGGCGACCTCACTTCTGTAGGCCTCCCAGGCCTGTCTTCATCCTCAACACTTCCGTCCTTCTTTAAACAATTTAGCCCACTTGTAGACATATTTTTGGATTGAAACATGTGGCACTATACACAATAGACATTCTCCTATGAATTTCAACTGGTTTGCACCTTTCAACAACCAAAAACTTCATAACTGATCTCTGTTCAATCCTGGAGCATGTTTCTTGGTCGGCCATCTTTGTTAATCTCCAAAACTCTCAAAGTTTTTTTTTTTCAATCTGAAAAAAATAATTAAATCCTTTTGAAAATGAAGTAAAGGGTAAGAATAAAAAAAAGTAAGCTTCTAACTGTATTAGAAGTCCTTATACCGAAAAATTCACCTTATTTATTGAATGACCCTCGTAGAAGTCCTTATACCGAAAAATTCACCTTATTTATCGAATGACCCTCGTAGAAATCCTTATACCGAATAATTCACCTTATTTATTGAATGACCCTCTTAGAAGTCCTTAAACCGAAAAATTCACCTTATTTATTGAATGACACTCGTATAAATAAATTTCTGTCTTTTCCATTGCCCTTTTCTGTACCTTCGTTTTTTTTAAACTTATTTTTTCTTTTTCCCTTTCTTAAAAATACTCTTTCTTTCTTTCTTTCTTTCTTTCTTTCTTTCTTTCTTAATATTTTTGTTGTTTATTAATTCCTTATTTCTTTCCTTTCTTATTTAATTTTGAATTTCTAAGTGCCTTTTTTTTCTTTTTCCCAACCCAAATTCTCCTTAATAGCCCATTCCGTTTATTTTTTCTTTACAAAAGAAGAAAAAAGAAGTGTTGCACGTTTCCTCCCCTCCCCCATCGTCACAATCATACCACCGATATCGTCATCGCCCTTAACAGATTTTGTAGCAGCCGAAAAAAAATGTTGTTACAGCAGTGAACTAACCAAACTGGAAAACGGGGATGGGGTCCAGACTATCGGATAACCCGATCGCCTGATTTTTCAGATTCTTTTTGACGACTGCGATTGGACGAAGAAGGTTGTCAACATGTGACGTTTTTGTAGCGTCTGTTGTAGTTTTTCTGGAGCCAATAGTTTGGACTTTTTCGCTACTTATTTTTGCTTTCATTCATTCATTTATTTATTCATTCATTCATTTTCCCATTCTTCATTCGGCTTCCAGTATAATTTTGCCTTCTTCCGAATTTTATTACAGTATTACGGAATTTTAAAAATTTAATCTTGGCCAATTTTTCCATTATTCATTCATTCATTCATTCATTCATTCATTCATTCATTTTTTATTCATTCTTTCGTTTGTTCATTCATTCGTTTCGCTTATTCTGTCTTTCTTCATTCTTTCTTGCTGACGACTTTTTCATATTTTAAATTTTTTTATAGCTTTCATTATTTTCTCATTCGTTCTTTGTTAGTTTTGTGTATTTTCTTTTTTTATACATTCTTTCTTTCATTTTTTTTAAACTTTTTTGTCTTGGCTTCATATTCTCTTCTTTACTTTCTTCCTTTTCTTTTAGAATATATTATTTGTTCTTTTTTTCTTCTTTTTCATTATCCACTTTCTTTCTTTCTTTCTTTCTTTCTTTCTTAACGATATTATCTCATGTTTTTTTTTAAGTCAACATTATCTTTCTTTTTTTCTTTCTTTCTTAACAATAAAATTATCCTCGCTCTTTCTTTCTTTTAATCACGTGACCTTGTCTGTTAGTACCAAATATAAAAATACCATTCCCGCCAGTAACTTCCTGGCGGTACCTCCACCAGCATCCCTCTCGCCATCATCGTCGTCTCTTTTTTCTTCTTCCATTTCGTTTCTCTTTCTCTTTTTTCTTTCCTTTTTTTTTTCCAACTCCGTAATTCTTTGCGTAATCTGATCAACACTTCGTCATTTTCGAAAAGCATTGTTGACCCGGCCTAAATTCTTTCTGATGAAACAAGTCAGGTTCGGATGCTTTGGAGAGTACAGGGGTGTCGGGTGGGCAACCGTACTGGTAGGGACACGGGACTTAGAGCTTGTTTACATAAATCTAAAAGAGATTTGGTTTTCCGTTTACAGGTCCGCATTTTATAAAATGCAGCTGGGGGACGGGCGAAAGGTGGTGAGTTGGGAAGGGCGAAGAATGGAAGTCTTGGATAAAACTAGACTTGTTTTGAATGACGCTTTCAACTAAATAAAAAATGTTCTGATGGGTAAATATGGCTTTCATCGACGATTTTTTTTTCGTCGTCTTCTGTGAGATTTTGATGTGTAGTCAATTGGGGTTACTGGGGTCAGTTTATTTTTTGAGAGACGAGAGGTGGGCCTTGGTTTCTTTGGCTAAATGCTGTTGTTTTATGTTTAAGTACACTTTGATTATTGTTGAAATTTGTGTATACAGTATAACCCTGATATAAGAGAGTTGTCGGGACCGGATAAAAGTTCTATTATATCCGATTTGCTCTTATATCCGGGTTTCTCTTATATCCGTGTCTGGTCTATTTTATATATACATTACCACAAGCTCTAATTTGGGACCAGAGAAAATCTCTCATATCCGAGTTTCTTTTATATCCTGGTCTCTTATATCCGGGTTATACTGAACGTCCGCCAAATATAAAGCCCGAGAGTTTTTTTTACTATTAAAAGTGTCATTATGAATGAGATGTAATATGAGCAAAAGCGAAGGCGGTAGGAAATTAAGGTTATATCTATAGTAAGGATTGTTAATGTTGTGGATTCCGGGTGAGGAACCGCACAGAATAAAAAAAAAAACAACAAAAATAGATATTGAGATAAAAAAGTAGGTTATATTGAAAGTAATATACAAACTTGAATGCAGATTAGTAAATCGAGGAATACTATTAGTAAGAAATAATTATATACAAGTCTTGAAGTGAAGTCGTTGGAAATAGTATGTCCGTGTATCTTATTCTGGCTGAGTGGAGCTCAGAGTTATTCTTACTTCTGATGCGGTTCACCACTTGCATAAGGGATTGGGAAATAGCGAAGTTTATGGCGTGAATGCCCGCTGGATCAGTAACAGCGTTTTCAAGCCACTCAGAGTGATGGGCGTTGAGGTCTCCGAATACAAATATGTGAGCGAATGGGTGATAGGAAATAGCCTTATCTATGTCGTCAGCAATGCTATCTAGTAGGGAGCAGTCAGGAGAGGAGGGAGAACGGTAAAGAAAGAATAGGTAACTAACCGAACTGAGCAGAGAGAGGCGGAGACATATGTATTGGTGGTCAGTAGATTCGAGTGAAGTCACCCTAGCTATGGGGAGGTGTTCGCTGACGTAGACACCCAGCCCATGCATGTGGACAGTGGAATCCTTCCTTAAGCGGGGAAGATAACCAGGGATGGAGAGCTCAGAGGAGGGAATAGCTGAGTTGAGGTTAGTTTCGCAGAGCGTAAGGATCTCCGGGGACTTTTCATGCAGGAATGCTTCAACACTAGGAAAGTTAGTACGAATGCCCTGGATATTAGTGAAAGAAAGGTTAATGGGTTTAGGGGGTTTTGATTTTAACTGGTTTAGGGTCATTTCTGATTTGTTTCCTCATGTTTTTGTTTATAGAAAGGGACCTAGGGTAGAGGATACAGGCGGTCATTATCCACGATCTGTGCGGGAAGAATACTGGCTAGGGCTGCAACAAGGTGTGGCCTCAGGGTTGCCCACCGAAAGCGCTTGCAGGGACACCTATTCATGCGCGACATGGCACTACAAGAATCCCGATATTATACAACTGTTGATCAGAGTAGCCGCTCTTGACGCAACGCAAGAGTTAGGGCTCCTAACTACCAGTCGGAAGCAGCAACCAGGAAACTGCCAACCCGGTAGCCTCACGTTGCCACCACCCGGCCAGATCGCAGGAAAATCACGGAAGCACCAATACCTAGGTCTGAAGAGAGAAGAGAAAGCCGGAAACCACATCCTAAACAGGAAACAAGGGGCAAGCCTCTACTCCAGTTCAATAGACGTGGGAGGAGTATGGACCGGGCGATAGTGTGATCTATCTACTCCTATTTAAAAAAAAATAATTCCACGGTTGGTGAGTTAACTAAGTTTTAACTTTTCCCAAGTAGGCATCTACGCAGACGACACCACAATATACTCCCGCACCAGTAAGAAACCTGTCGTGGCAGACAGACATAATCTCGCTGCTGACATTGAACGGGATCTATATTCTGTGGTGAATTGGGGCAAGAAGTGGCTTGTCAACTTCATTGCGTCTAAGACCAAGCTGTTGTCTGTCAACCATCACAGGCAACCTCTCCTGCCTCCCATAAGCATGGACCAAGCTCCCTCAGAGCAACACACTACGCCTCCTTGGCCTTACCCTCTCCTCAGACCTCAAATGGAACCACTATCTTGATTCCATAGCTAAATCTACTGCTAAGAAGGTTGAGTCACTATGCTGATCCAGGATGTTTTTTCCGCCTGAATCCATCCTGCATATATACAATTCAGCAATCCGTCCGTGCATGGAGTACTGCTGCCATTTATGGTCAGGCGTCCCTGCCGTTCTCCTCTGTGTTCTCGACAGGCTCCAAAGGAGAGTCTGTAATGTGATAGGTACTGATCTGGCGGTTCGACTGCAGCCACTTCCCCACAGCAGCCTGTTCTATAAATACTTTCATGGCTTCTGCTCCAACGAACTTAAGTCACTGGTGCCTCCTCAACAGGTGTTTACTCGTGCAACCAGACTAGCAACTAGGTCCCACCCATTCACAGTCAGGTTAGCCAAATGCAAACGACAATTCTACTCCTGCAGCTTCTTCTCTCGCACTTCCCGCTTGTGGAACTTGCTTCCATATTCTTGCTTTCCTGACGGCTACAACCTCCAGAAATTTAAATGCAAAGTCAATACTCATCTACTAACCACTGGACTCTAGCTCTCTCCCCACCCCCGTATATCCTTCCCTTTCTCTCCACCTATGTATCTGTCATCGCACCTGCATTCTCAGCTTTCTATTGCTCCTTCCTAACTAGTTTGTACTCCTCACTCTTTTCTAATTAATATTTTTAATCTTTTTACAGTTATGTAGCCCCCAGCTCATCAGTTACATTTCTGCTTTGCTCGGGGTGAAATGATTAAAAAAAAAAACTTTGGTCTCTCCGATAACTCTAACGGATCTCTGCTATAACTCTCAACTGCTCTCGTATCTCTCTATGGCAGGAGTATATGTATACTCAAGTCGAGTACATTATCATAGAAAAAGGGGAGGTCCATCAACAGTTAATGACTGACCATTGACTTGAAGAGGTTAAGATCGCTGTGTGCAAGGTGTCAACTACGAGGAAGTCTATTATACACAATAACAGTTCTTTTCAAAACGCTCTCTTAGTGAAACTGTCTCCTTACATTTGGAATACCAAGCAAGTCTCCCTGAAAGCAATACACTGCGCCTCTTCGGCCTTACTCTTTCTTACGACCTCAATTGGAATCATTACATTGAATCAATAGCTAAATAGACTGCTAGGAAGCTTGGGTCACTGTTTCGGGCCAGGAAGTTTTTTTTCCATCTGAATCCATCTTGCACATATACAAATCAACCATCTGACCTTGCGTGGAATACTGTTGTCATATCTGGTCAGGCGCACCTGCTGTTCATCTCAGTGCTCTCGAGAGGCTCCAGAAAAAAAAAATCTGTAATGTGATTGATCCCGACCTGGCAGCTCGACTCCGGCCACTTTCTCATCGGCGGGATGTGGCTTCCCTCTGTCTCTTCTATAAATATTTTCATGGCTTCTGCTCTGACGAACTTAAGTCACTGGTGCCCCCTCTATAAGAATTTACTCGAGCGACTAGACTTGCAATAAGGTCCCACACTTTTATAATTAGATCTACCAAATTCAGAAGACAATTCTACTCCATCAGTTTCTTTTCTTGCGCTTCCCGCCTGTGGAACTCCCATCCATATACTTGCTTTCCTGACGGATACAACCTCCAAGAATTTAAATGCAAAGTCAATTCCCATCATTTATCCACTTAACTCCAGTACTTTCTCCATCACCCCGTGTATCTTGTTCTTTTCCTTTCTCTCTTCGTAACTGCTGTGTTCGCATCCTTCTCTTGCCCTTTCTCTTTCACCCTTGTAGCCAGTTCGTCTTTCTCTTCACTCTCCTCCTGCCTAAAATTTTAACTCTCTTATATAGCCCCCTGTACATCAGTGGCGGTACCACCTTGCTCGTGGTGAAATGATTAAAAAAAATACGGGAAGATGTGGGGGTATTCGATTTCGTGCCAATAGCATGGCGTGTCTGAGCGGTAAAGGTCTAGATTGGTGAGACAAAAGAGTGGTGTTCTCCTGAACATTTGCGACTAGAGTAGGGATCAGCTTGTGACATTGTATTTGTGAGAAAGGGGCTACAGTGTCGAGAATAAGGATTTTCCGCCTAAACGATTTTGAATTCACTTAATGAATGACAAAAATTATGAATGCAAATTTTTCGGATTTTCTAATATGAATTCAGTGTAGGCATTTGAATATCTGCATAATAATGTTTGCGCAATTAAGTATCCCCCTAGGAAAGCCGTCTGGCACAGAAATATTTTGACAAAGTTACATATACAGGGGAGGAAAAGTACACGACCGGCCATAATTATTAGGCCGCCTCAGTTTTTTAGAAGAAATTATGTATTTCAGACTATTTTTTAGTATTTATTGCCAATATTTTTTCGAAATGAAAATAGAATGGTCCTTTTGTTATTATTATTTTGCAAAATTTTACAAGGCAAATAGCGACAATTTACCCATCGCACCCTGTAGATTATATATATATATATATATATATATATATATATATATATACACTACCGGCCAAATTATTAGGCAACCCCAGTTTTTTTTAAAAGAAATGATGTATTTCATACTATTTTTAGTATTTATTGCCAAATGAAAACAGAATGGTTCTTTTGTTATTGTTACTTTGCAAAATTTCACAAGGAAAGGAATTAAAGATGAACTCGTCCGAATCACCCTCAATTTTATTCATTCTTTCATTGATGAAACTGCAATATAGGTAATTATTAAATATTTATTAATTCATTTGATGCACATGTTATTGTGCAGTGTTTACAAAAAAAAACATTCTATTTTCATTTACATTTATTCATTTGGCAAAAAATACTAAAAAATAGTATGAAATACATCATGTTTTTAAAAGCACTGGGGTTGCCTAATAATTATAGTCGGTAGTGTAGGTATTCAGGAATGAGAAACAATGTATTGTATTGATTACACAATCATACTGTTTTGAGCTCGCGTTACTGAATACCTACTTTAGCATCCCTTGTATCCCTCTTATGAATAAATAAGTTTTTAAATGTATTATCGTCAAATTTGTTTTTAAATTTTTGAGTGTACTGGTCAAAATTCTTGCATATCGTATTCAATTTAGTGTTACACTGAGTGTCCAGTTTAGTGTTTTATCGTACTTAGTGTTCAATTAGTGTTTAGTCACACTTAGAGTTCAATTTAGTATTTAGTTAGACATAGTGTTCAGTTTATTGTTTAGTCATACTTAGTGTTCAGTTTAGTGTTTAGTCACACTTAATGTTCAATTTAGTGTTTAGTCATACTTAATGTTCATTTTAGTGTCTAGTTACACTTAATGTTAAGTTTTATATTTATTCACGCCTAGTATTCAATTTAGTGTTTAATTGCACCTAGTGTTCAGTTCAGTGTTTAATCACACTTAGTGTTCAATTTAGTATTTAGTCACACCTAGTATTCAATTTAGTGTTTAATCGCACTTAGAGTATTTAACTTAAGACATTGTTGCAACAGCAAGTAGCAACAAGATCTTTACAAGCAGAGACAAAAGGAACGATTTACCAACCATGTTCCCAAATTAGACTTGGTATCAAAATATTAAAGCAGCCTAAGCAGTGGATGTTAAGGTGGCAAATGTTTAATAAATAAATAAAAATACGGTGACAAGCAGAACAAATTAGTATAATTTGCAATAAAAAATTTGAAATATTCGACAATTAAAAAAGAATAACTCGCAAGCAAGGCAGTAAAGCCACTAAGACACAATTGGTTAACGGATGTCGAAGAATTAAAAGAAAAAACATTACTAACGAGTGGAAACAAAAAAGGTGAAGCAGGAAGATGGCAGATTGACATTGCATTTAATTTTTTACAGATTACAGATGTCTGGAATGCATGAAGCCGGAATGGAATTACACAACCGAGATGTGTAAGAAGAGGAATTGTTAACATAAAACCTACGGCTATATTTATCCAGACTAATTGTAAATAGATAAGATCTCGATGCCAATTAAGTCAGTCAGTCAGTCAGTCAGTCAGTCAGTCAGTCAGTCAAGTGCCATACGTGATACATGCTTGGGCGATCATGTCTCGAAAGAGACATGAGTGACTGGGCAAAAGATTGCAGATTCTTCTTTTGGTTTTATCAAGAATTTTCTCCTGAAAGTAATAGTAGATAGACTAAACTATCGCCCGGTTCACACTCCACCCACATCTATTGTACAGGTGAAGAGGTTCATCCCTTGTTTCCTGTTTAGGATGCGGTTTCCGGTTTTCTCTTCTCCAATCTTTTCACTCTTTTCCTTTTTTATTATTTTTTTTTTCAATTGGAGTAGATAGACTAAACTATCGCCCGGTTCACACTCCACCCACATTTATTGTACAGGTGAAGAGGTTCATCCCTTGTTTCCTGTTTAGGATGCGGTTTCCGGTTTTCTCTTTTCCAATCTTTTCACTCTTTTCCTTTTTTTATTATTTTTTTTTCAATTGGAGTAGATAGACTAAACTATCGCCCGGTTCACACTCCACCCACATTTATTGAACAGGTGAAGAGGCTCATCCCTTGTTTCCTGTTTAGGATGTGGTTTCCGGCTTTCTCTTTTCCATTCTTTTTACCCTTACGTAGCCCCCTGCGCATCAGTGGCGTGACCGCCTTGCTTGGGGTGATATGATTAAAAAAAAAAAATATTATCAGTCTTCATCTGACGGCTCAGTTTCAATCATTTCCCCACTGTGTTGTTTCCCTGTGTCTTTTCTATAAATATTTTCGTGGTAATTGTTCTGATGAGCTCGTCACTTTGTTAACTAGACTGTTAACTGTGGTGGAGTGGATATCGGCTTGGAACGAGAAATCGGGGAGCTGAGTTCGAATTCCAGTTGAATTCCTTGCATTCACTTACGCACAAATACCCTTGGGAAAGGTATTAATCCGTTTCTTCCTTCCAGTTATAGTTTAAATAGCAGGACAGATTAGTTTCTATAGCCTTGGTTGGCAACCAGTCTACCGCAGAAAGCAATGGCAATCTACTGCGGGATAATCTTCTGCCCAGTCAGTCATGTCTCTTTCGAGATATGATCGCCCAAGCGTGTTTCACGTATGGCACTTAACTGACATCTTATAGGGCGATAATTGAAGGGGTCAGAGGGCTCTACCGAATTCTTAAAAACAGGAACCATAGAAAAGGACTTCCAGCAGGCAGGAAAGCAAAAAGCAGAGAGACAGTAGTTGTAGAGTTTGGAAAGGACAGAGGAGTGTTTAGAAGCACATTTCTTTAAGATGATGACGGGGATTCCATCACCTCCGCCCGCCTTATGGTGAGGGAGGGTCAAGATTTGAAATTATGTTAGAGACCAACGAGTAGGTAATGTAAACGTCGCTCAGTTTGGCCTTAGTTCTAGGTGGGAAATAGGTTGCGGATACACCAGGTGATTTAAGTGAAGAGTTGGAGGAGAATCAGCGAACAAAGCACTCATCCTTGACCGCTGTGGCTGTAAGGGCCTTATACTTATTGATTAAAGGAAGGACCGAAGGCTTGCTGCTGTTTAACACACTTTTGCAGGGCCGCCACTAATTTTTGGAGCCGAAATTGCGGGTTGCTATACGCTACTTCATTCTGTCAGTAAACAACATTTTAGCGTCATTGCGGAACCTCTTACACTCATTCATCTTCATTTACACTCATTCCTCTGCTCGAGAGAGGCAAAAAAGACGCCTTGCGTTGAAGCGACTACAAAAAAATCATAATTTGAATTATATGATTAAAATAAAAAAATTAATTAACTTAACTACCTATGATTAATAATTAATTACTTTTAACCAATCTCCAGTTAATCTCGATCGACGTATTTAAGTGGATATTTATTTTTATGTCTACTTGTAATCACCTCGACATTTTTCGTGTTTAATAAGACATTGTTATTTGAGTATTTTACGATAATTAATTTCTCACTAACACATAAGTGGCATCTATTTCGTTTCCTTTTGAAATATTTAGTTCTACCTATGATATCACATTTGATGATAATAATTAAATTTTCCTGGTTTGCCATATTCAAGGAAACGTTTGAAAGACAGATTGCTGTCCAAATATACATTAATATACAGGGTGGTCCAAAAGTAGATGAATAGTAAATGATAACATTTATTTTGAGATTACATATACAATTGTATTTACTAGTGCAATTATTACATTGACAGTTAAATATATATATACAGGGTAGTCTAAATTTCGGTGAACAGTAAATGAAAATATTTATTTTGACATTACATATGCAACTGTATTTACTAATACAATTATTACATTGATAATTAAATATATATACAAGGTGGCCTAAATTTCGGTGAACAGTAAATGATAATATTTATTTTGAGATTACATATACAATTGTATTTACTAATGCAATTATTACATTGACAGTTAAATATATATATACAGGGTAGTCTAAATTTCGGTGAACAGTAAATGAAAATATTTATTTTGACATTACATATGCAACTGTATTTACTAATACAATTATTACATTGACAATTAAATATATATACAAGGTGGTCTAAATGTAGGTGAACAGTAAATGATAATATTTATTTTGAGATTACATATACAGTTGTATTTACTAATGCAATTATTACATTGACAAATAAAATTTAGTTGTGTACAATAATACAAAAGCGATTAAATTTAATAATCTAAGGTGCTGAAAATGTTGTCCATCACAAGTTACACAGCTTTGCATTCTACCCCTAACTCTTCGACATATATATTTTTACACAAGTATTTTAGTATTTTCACAGTTTCTTCTCTGACAAGCTTCATTCCCTGGTGTTCTGCCTTCATCAGTTTACCTGTGCAACTAGATTGTCAACTGGGTCCTAACATTTATCGCCAATATAAACAAAATATCTTCGCCAATTCTACTCCAGTAGTTTCTTTCCTTGCACTTCCCACCTGTGGAACTCCCTTCCCCATGCTTCCTTCCCTGATAGCTACAGTCTTCAAAATTTTAGTTCAACGTCAATTACCATTTTCTATCTGCGTGACTCCCAACTTTCTCTTACCCTTTCTACAACATCACCTGTACTGTTTATTTTTCTGTCATCTGTCTCCTCTCATTGTAACCCCCTGCGCACCAGTAGAAATATTGCTTTGCTTGAAGTGAAATTATTATAAAGAACTCTCTTTGTGTATTAATTTATTGAACTGCATCTCTGATGTAATTTTTTTTCAAATCACCAACACTTCTTGGTGCTCGACTATACTTCCTAAAAGAAGAAATCCATTGAGGTTAATTCAGGCGGACGTGCTGGCCAATCAATTAGACATCTTTCTAGGGAAAAGTTTCCTCATGATACTCACGGACTACTCTTGAATAAGGTGGAGGAACCCCATCTTGCTGAAATTAAAGGTCATTGGCATTAGGATTTTTTCTTTTCTTTTTTTTAACTGTAGAACAACTTGATTCGTTATAATTTTGAGATAAATTGCTCCTACAACACAAGAACTTGAAGTACCACCCAGCCAGTGGCACCAGACTGGTTTTTGTTGTTGCTCTAATGTTAAATGCGTGTTCTCACTCTACCAGTGAATACAATTATGTCTGCTAATGTGATCAGATAATTTGAAAGAAGCTTCATTGAGTCACACAATGTTTTCTAAAATTATTGGATTTTCTTCAATTTTATTCAGTAGCATCTCACTAAATTGTAGCCTCCAGTCTGGACTTTCCTTTCAATAAACCATAAATAAACCGTGGAGGATGAGCTTTTAGATTTCAATATTCGAATAATAGAGGCCCGTGAAATGTTCAGTTCTAAAGATGCTCTTTTGGTGGACCTTTTTTTTGGACTGTGTACAAATCCTTCGGCAACGAGTTGCTTATGGTCCTCTGTGTAGACTGTTTTAGGTCAACTAGTTTTTGGAACATTAAAAATTGAGCCAGTAGAATCGAATTTGTCACGAATTGTCTCTTTTGGCTTGCGTACCAAATGTTTCAACCGGTTTTGTTCTGTTTAAGCCTTTTCAGATTTCCAATACGCATTTAACACAAATTTTCTTTCATCAGTATTTAAATTATTTGTCATTATGGGTTCTATGAATTATCTGAAAAGAAAGCAGATTACATTTAGATAAATTTAGCCATAAAATTTTAAATAATATATAGCGCAAATACCATAGTTATAATGAACAAAATTGTAATAATGTAAACGATGAAAAAACCTATTCGACCGATTGTCCACGCCCACTTCCCACACACATGCATCTGAATACTAGCAGTATAGCCCAGCGTTTCTCGGGTGTAATGAAAGATTTAAAACTAATCCATGGTCATGGAGCTCAGACTCTTTGAACGTTGGCACGAAAGACTAAAAAGCAATAGCTGTTTCCAGTTAAAGCGAAACCATAGACTGAAAGAAAAATGAATAGATGTAAGTCAAATCTTGATTTCCTGGTATCGATATCAAATGAGTTATTTTCGTCGTAAACTGAATTTTGAAGGCTAAATAAGTCCTCTGAGTAAATGGTATCATGGATGAGACTAAGACCTAGAATTATACCTACTTAGAGCCAAACCCGAATCAAAAACTAAAATAAAAGGGCTGAAAAAATACAGACAGATAAACAGACACACACAAAGCTCTTGCCTTATATATATATATATATATAATCGATTTTCTGCACTATTGTAAGAACTACAGCTTTGAAACTTCTGAATATCGTTTCTTATGTCTTTGGTCTATGAGTGTATCAAATTTGATTAAAATCAGACCACTCCTTCAATAACCCGATTTTTTCGATTATCGATTTTCGATATTTATCGGAGGTTACCTCGATACAAAACTTGCTTAGAACACTCGCAGACGCTTAGAGTACAACTGTGTAAATTTTCAAGAAAATCGGTTCAGCCGTTTCCGAGTTTATAGGTAACGGACACACACAGACAAAGTTCCATTTATAAACAAGTTTAGATATGTAGTAAAGGTTAAACCTGAACTAAAAAATATAAAATGTGCAAAAAAGATTAAAATATAAAAGAGACTGAGCACTCACTGATAACTGATAGAACCTTAATACAATGATAATAAAATATTTATTACCAAAATGAGTTTGTCAGTTATCAGGTGGTATTATGAACCGCGTGATGATGACGCCAGACATAAAACTCTAAATAGTTTTGATTTAAAAAACACATTTTAGTAATGCACATGTTATCTCTCTCCTTGCATATATATATAGTCTTCCGCAGACAGATCTGTTTCGCTGTATCACAGCTCATCAGTACGGTTAGAAAGCAAATAGCTGAGAGTGTTCTAATTCATTGCTGAATGAACGATGCGTAGATGCCATAGTAGCTACTGTTTTTCAAAATCTACCATTCTTCCAGAGTGCTCAATCAGGGTGTGAGAGCGTAAATAGTCACCCGCAGATGCATGCATTTTCAACAAATAAAGAAATATTCAAGTGAATTATTCGGTTGCCCAGCTCACGAGTTTTACTCATCAGAACCAAATGTTTAAAAAATCAAACATGTGGCCTTTATGAACTGTTCTATGCTGCCTCCCATAAGCATGGACCAAGTGATTCTCCCGGAGAGCAATACACTACGCCTCCTCGGACTTACCCTGTCCTCAGACCTCAAATGGAAGCACTATATTGAATCCATAGCAAAATCTACTGCTAAGAAAGTTGGGTCAATATGTAGATCCAGGATGTTTTTTCCACCTGAATCCATCCTGCATATATACAAGTCAACCATCCGTCCGTGCATTGAGTACTGCTGCCATTTATGGTCAGGCGCCCCTGCCGTTCTCCTCAGTGTTCTTGACAGGCTCCAAAGGAGAGTCTGTAATGTGATAGGTACTGATCTGGCGGCTCGACTGCAGCCACTTCCCCATCGTCGAAATGTGGCCTTCCTTTGTCTGTTCTATAAATACTTTCATGGCTTCTGCTCAGCCGAGCTTAAGTCACTGATGCCTCCTCAACAGGTGTTTACTCGTGCAACCAGACTGGCAACTGGGTCTCACCCATTCATAGTCAGGTTAGCCAAATGCAGACGACAATTCTACTCCTGCAGCTTCCTCTCTCGCACTTTCCGCCTGTGGAACTTGCTCTCGTATTCTTGCTTTCCTGACGGCTACAACCTCCAGAAATTTAAATGCAAAGTCAATACTCATCTACTAACCACTGGACTCTAGCTCTCTCCCCTCCCCCGTATAACCCTCCCTTTCTCTCCACCTATGTATCTGTCATCGCACCTGCTTTCTCAGCTTTCTATTGTTCCTTTCTTACTAGTTTGTACTCCTCACTCTTTTCTAATTAATCTTTTTACATTTATGTAGCCCCCTGCACGTCAGTGGCGTTTTCGCCTTGCTCGGGGTGAAATGATTAAAAAAAATAATAATTTACTTGACCCTTTCTCGAGTTACTGAATATCATAGCTGTAGTGACTTGCTGGGTGCTTTCTACCAGAAGTCCTTCTCGCCTGAAAATACGTTGAAATTCTCATAATTTTACGTATTATTTCGTATGAATATATATATATATATATATATATATATATATATAGTGTGTCGAGGCAGCAGATAATTTTCTAAGCATATACTGTTAAATATAACAGACAATGAACGTCTATTATGTTTCATCATGAGCCGTTCTAAGCATCGTATTTTCGCTTTACATTCTGGTGAAAATAAAGAGAAAATTGTCCAATATTTTAATATTTTTTTATTATTCTAGTTCTGTGCGTGTGTGTATTTAATCTCTTCACTCCATAGACGGCAGAAAAGTTACTAATACACAAGAAGCGGCTGACTAAGAAAAAAATTTAAAAAATCGAAACATTAAGGAACGCAAATGATAGAAAAAAGAATCAATTGACCTTGCAATGATATTTCTAAAGATCAAAGTTGTCTGGAAAGAAAGAAACCGGAAGAGAGTTACACAAGCGAGAATTGCTAGAAAAAAAAAACAGTTTCGTCTCGCCAATTCAACTGTAAAGTGATGAGAGCTTGCCGCCAATCCCGGTCTTCGTTTAAATTCATGAAGTCTCGCTTCCATAGCGGAAAGTTCATCACAACATTTCATCATCATCTCACCCTTTTACAACCAATGGTGTGTAGGACAATAACTTTTTGTTACTGTTTCCGTAACAAACTTTTTTTTATGGGGCAGCCCTGTGCCCAACCTCAAAACCTGGAGGACCGGTGAAGCAATCTTGGTCCTTATGTTTACAGCACCTGGTATTCCCAAATGGTCACCCATCTAAGTACTGACCAGGCTCGATGTTGCTTAATTTCGGTGATCGAACTAGAACCGGTGTATTCAACACGATATAGCCGTAGACATCACAACACTTACCATAAAATTATTTATAGAAAAAGTAGAATTGCCAGGTCAAGACCAATAATATTGCTGATATTGATTTTGCTTTCATCTGAGGAAAAAAGATTGCTGATGAAGTAAATAATAAGAGTTGAATGAGAGAGAGAGAGGTGGGGAATTGTATTGAATTTCTCATTTTATCGCCTAAATTGTATTAAGAAATCTGGTTTACAAAGGAAAAAATAAGTTAAACTTTAACAGCACAACAAAATAAATTTGTTGTTACAAAGTCACAAATTGATCTTGTCCGCAAAACTCGCGCGTAATCGAAGATATTTTGTCAACACATTTTAGAGCCACGTAAAGCATTATAGTCGCTAAGGAGACCTTCCGTGACGACATTAATGTTCTCAAGGCTACCATCACCAAGGCGTCTGTGCTAAACCCTCATAAAGACCTTGTGACAAATCGTTGGTTAACTTTTCGGAGTCGTGTTGAAACTATGACTGAAACAAATGAAAATCAAACCGAAGAAATAATTCGCATCATTATTATTTATAATAACATTTATGAGAAAACGATATATATATATATATTATATATATCAACACAATGCCTTATTTTTATTGAAAAATTCTATTTTAATTCGAAGAGAAATCAGTTTACTAAAACGAAAAGAGGAACTCAACGAATCGAGTTTGAATTTTTACGTTTACTTTAGTACAAATACCTTTGTAAGCAATATGAATCCATCTCTTCAACCCCCAGTTATGGGTTAAATAGCAGGTCTTACACTCTCTTACCTTTAAGCTTTAACAAGGAAAATTCTGAATTCAAAACTTCGAAGAGAGATAGGTACTGTCATGCCATATTGTCCTAGACACACCAACTGCTGCTACAGCTGTAGTATGTATTGTGCCACTACGACCCTGTTGTGTTTACGGAATTGTGTCGTGATGATATCCCAACAAAAAGTGATATAATGTTGAGAGGGTTATCCGGAGGTTTTAAAGACGGGATATACAGAGGAAAACTTTCAGCAAGCAGGTAAGCAAGAAACAGAGAAGCAATAACTGTAGAGTTTGCAGAGGACGGAGAAGATTTCAGGGGCACATTTTTAGGACGACGACTAGGATTCCGTCTCCTCCGATTGCTTTATGGCGGGTTTAAGCTTAGAAATTATATTAGAGACCAGAGTGGGGGTTACGTGTACATCATTCAGTTCATCCTCTAGAAGCGATATGAAATAAATGATTCCTTTAATACGAGGGTCATTCAATAAATAAGGTGAATTTTTCGGTGTAATACAAAAGCTTACTTTTTTTTCTTTTACTTCTTTTTCAAAGGGATTTAATTTTTTTTTTTTTTTTGAAAATTGAAAAACATCTTTGAGAGTTTTGGAGATTAACAAAGATGACCGACCAAGAAGCATGCTCCAGGATTGAACATAGGTCAGTTATCAAGTTTTTGGTTGCTGAATGGTGAATCCAGTTGAAATTCATAGGAGAATGTCAACTGTGTATGGTGCCACATGTTCCAGCAAAAAAAATGTCTACAAGTGGGCTAAATTGTTTAAAGAAGGATGGAACAGTGTTGAGGATGAAGACAGGCCTGTGAGGTCTAGAGAAATGAGGTCTCCTTAGGTGATCGAATCAGTCAATGACCTCAATCAGTCTGACAGAAGGATGACAGTGGATGACATTGCAAGGACTTTGAACCTATCTTTTGGGACAGCACGCAAAATTGATGACCTTGCCTACACGAAGGCCTCACACAGCAGCCCGAACGGTGCAGACCATCAACGATCTGGGTTGGGAACTGCTCCCTCATCCCCCTACAGCCCAGAACTTGCCCCTTCAGACTTTCACCTGTTTGGTCCCTTGAAAGCGTTCACGAGAGGCACGAAATTTGAAAGTAACGATGAAGTTAAAAGTGCTGTGAGCGACTGGCTGAGACATCAGTCCAAAGATTTTTACGCTGAGGGAATGCGGAAGCTTGTGCACAGATAGGAAAAGTGTGTGACACTGCTGAGAGACTAAAAATAATAAAAAATGTAAGCTTCTATCTGTATTAGAAGTTCTTATACCGAAAAATTCACCTTATTTATTGAATAACCCTCGTATTAGTTATGGCTTTTACAAACATACGTGTGTATTAATCAGCTTCTGTTTATGTATAGTTGTGAGTAATGCAACAAATTTGCTTCAGGGTTATAAAGGTCAGAGATCAAAAAAAAAAAAAAAGAAAATCTTTTTTATATGCCGTGCAAAGATAAAATTTCTAAATGAGTGATTTCAGCTATAATATTGTCCCTAGCTTTGAAAGTATCAGCTCGAATATTAACCCGAATAACTGGAAGCAACCCCAATTAGAAACTATTTTAAATCATCTAAGATACCTTGAATATATTTTACAAGTATCTGAAACACATGAAAAACTACAAGAAAAGTTAAATGACCTAACCTGGAAAAAACTTACGGTAGGTTCATATTTATATCTCCATACAAACAGTAAAATAAAACTGATGATCAAATTTGGAGATACAGTATTTACATTATTCGTACTATTGTCCTCATCTTTGTTGTCATTTGTGCGACGTTTCGGCCGTTGTGCGCCCCGACCTTTTTCAGGTGCTAAAAAGTGAGAACCGAACCCTTTATTACAATCACTGGTGAATATGAACTTCATTCCTTGCGTAGTAGTGACTCTTTTGGAATCATGAGTTATCTCCCTCTAACTCTGTAAGTTACTTGTTCACTACTACTATAACCTGGTATTGAAGTCACAGGAACTAGCGAACGTCTATATCCACTGGATCATGTGTTCTTAAGGCCAAGAACAACTTATGAACCTAATGTCCAGTAACCTTTTTTTACCAGAGTTCATATTGCAATTTTTGATGTTAATGGTTTTCTCTAGTATTTTTTAATGTTAAGGTTTTTCTCTAGGATTTTTTACCAGAGCTCATATTGCAATTTTTGATACTAATGATTTTTTTTACACTAATGATTTTCTATGGCACTCATGACTTCCAAAAGAGGCACTACTACGCAAGTTATGGAGTTCATATACCCCAGTGATTGTAATAAAGGGTTTGATTTGAAATTCTTAGCATCTGAAGGAGGCCGGAGCGTACAACGACCGAAACGTCGTACAAATGGCAACAAAGATGAGGACAATAGTCCGAATAATTTAAATACTGTAAGTACTACCTCATCTCAGAAATATAAACAAATACTAAATTTGAGGATGCAGGGCTAACGTAATAATTCCAGAGGTGCGAATTGGAATCGATTAGCGGATGAAAATCCCAGTCGTTTCTGTTGGGTTCATTTTCGAATTGATTTTCTTTGATAATGGATCTATCTGTTCGCCCTCCGGTTAAATAGCAGAGTAGACTGAGCTCTCTAGACTTGGAACTACAAAATATTACATTGTTTTTTATATAATCATTTCACCCCAAGCAAAGTAGAAATGCCACTGGTGCATCGGGGGTTAGAGTGAGAGAATATAAAATGTATAGAAGATGTCAAAGAAAAGATAAGAGATGGATGAGGGTCAAGTAGATAGAAAATGGCTATTGGCGTTGCATTTAAACTATTGGTGATTGTAGCTGTCAGGGAAGGGAGCAAATGGAAGCGAGTTCCACAAACAGGAACTGCGAAAAAAGAAACTGTTAGATTAGAAGAGAGTATGACATTTAAGTATTTCGAGGGTAAAACTGTGAGACATTGATGCCAATCTAGTAGCAAGAGTAAATACACGTGGTCGGGGTACAGGGAATAGTTCGTTATAGCAATTTCCATGAAAATACTTGTAGAAAAGACAGAGAGAAGCCACACCACATCGGCGAGAAAGTGACAAAATGCGGCCTGCCAGGTCAGGGTCGATTATATTGCAGATCCTTATTTAGATTTTGTCGAGAATATCAAGAGGAATAGCAAGAACATCCGACCAGATATGGCAACAGTACTCAATGTACATCACGTAGATTATTCAACAAAACTTTGAGATTTAAACTTTTAAAAAATCAAGTTCATGTTTTTCAATGATATTCATACATGATTACCTACGAACGAATTTTGATTTGCGACATTATATTTGTCGTAAATATTTGAAATTAGTCTGACGAGGATGTTCGTATGCCTCTTATCCCATCAGCATATGACAATTAGATAAAGTTAGTTAAAAAATAGATGGTCAACTCGGATGAATTGTCACAACTGATTAGACAGTAGAAGTGCAGTCATCATTTTTTCAGACCCCATTCGTCATATCCTGTTACACCCCGAACAGCTTCGAACGATCATTTTAAAGACATTAAAAGAGAATAAAAATCAGACTTTTAAAAATACTAATCTTAAGACGTTCTAAAATTACGGAACGTGGCATTTTTGGCCAATCTGAAACTGAGAATGTTCATTTAGCCGCTGAAAGAAATGTTATACGAGACTCGACACACATTTAATAAGAGAAAATCATGTGACAATTTCTGTTTTTGCCACCAATTCCTCTCTATCCATTAGTACTACAAGTAAATAATATAAAAAAAAACTTTTCCGTTACACCCAATGGTGTGTAAGGCAGCGTTTTTGCTGTTTCCGTAACAAACTGTTTTTTATGGGGCAGGATTGTTAAACCTGCGCCCAACCGTGGAAGAAGGTGACTTTCTAAGCCTAGCTTAGACGTGACACACGACTGAAAATAGAGAGTACCCAGTAAGGATCGAACTCACTACTCATTTATAATGATTCTAGCGAGAAGAGCTTTCTAACAATTACACCAGGCAAGGATTTAAACTGGAATTCGAACTCGGCACCCTGATTTGTCGCTCCGAGTCAATATCAACATGAGGTACTCATCTTAATTTCAAGTTAGTAGACTAACTGCTCTCACTCGCTGAAATTAAGAATTAACTTTATTTATCCTTCCAGAAAACTACATTTCTGAGAGGACAATTTTCGAAAAGGACGGTGAAATGTAACTGTAGGTTACATCATTAATATATAAACATAATATATTTATATATAACAAGCATTATACGAGATTAATTAAATACATTAATAAATAAATAGTGCGTCTACTCAAATACGGATAGGATATCCACTAAAAATACCATTTAATAAAATGCATTATATATAATACACAAGCATCATAGCCCGGTGTTGCCATTTTAGTAGTAGAAGATGCCACTTTTTATTTTACATATTTTTTTGTTTCAAAATTGCGGGGTAAAATATTCACATTTGTTTTTGACGAAATGAATTTTTAAAACGTCAGAATAAAGATTAAATAAAGGTTCGTTTTTTTTTTCAAAAAAGAAATATTTTAGTTGCGTTTGACACGTGTGATTTGATTTCTGCGACGTAAAACCTCGGAATAAAAAATAAACATAAATGCTCATTTTTTTTAATAAAAAAATATTTTAGTTGCGTTTGACACGTGTGATTTGATTTCTGTGACGTAAAACGTCGGAATAAAAAATAAATATTAAGGCTCATTTTTTTTAATAAAAATATATTTCAATGGCGTTTGACACGTGTGATTTGATTTCTGTGACGTAAAACCCCGGAATAAAAAATAAACATAAATGCTCATTTTTTTTTAATAAAAAAATATTTTAGTTGCGTTTGACACGTGTGATTTGATTTCTGTGACGTAAAACGTCGGAATAAAAAATAAATATTAAGGCTCATTTTTTTTAATAAAAATATATTTTAATGGCGTTTGACACGTGTGATTTGATTTCTGTGACGTAAAAAACCTCGGAATAAAAAATAAATATTAAGGCTCATTTTTTTTACCAAAAATATTTTAATGGCGTTTGACACGTGTGATTTGATTTTTGTGTGACGTAAAACTGAAACAAAAAATAAATATTAAGGCTCATTTTTTTAATAAAAATATATTTTAGTTGCGTTTGACACGTGTGATTTGATTTCTGTGACGTAAAACGTCGGAATAAAAAAATAAATATATGCCTATTTTTTTTTAATAAAAATATATTTTAATGGCGTTTGACACGTGTGATTTGATTTCTCGTATGTAAAACGTCGGAATAAAAATAAATATTAAGGCTCATTTTTTTAATAAAAATATATTTTAATGGCGTTTGACACGTGTGATTTGATTTCTGTGACGTAAAACGTCGGATTGAAAAATAAATATTAAGGCTCATTTTTTTAATAAAAAATATATTTTAATGGAGTTTGACACGTGTGATTTGATTTCTGTGACGTAAAACGTCGGAATAAAAAATAAATATTAAGGCTCATTTTTTTAATAAAAATATATTTTAATGGCGTTTGACACGTGTGATTTGATTTCTGTGACGTAAAACGTCGGAATAAAAAATAAATATTAAGGCTCATTTTTTTAATAAAAATATATTTTAATGGCGTTTGACACGTGTGATTTGATTTCTGTGACGTAAAACCTCGGAATAAAAAATAAACATAAATGCTCATTTTTTTTAATAAAAAAATATTTTTTAGTTGCGTTTGACACGTGTGAATCGATTTCTGTGACGTAAAACGTCGGAATAAAAGTCAAATATTAAGGCTCATTTTTTTTAATAAAAAATTTTAATGGCGTTTGACACGTGTGATTTGATTTCTGTGACGTAAAACCTCGGAATAAAAAAATAAATATTAAGGCTCATTTTTTTTAATAAAAATATATTTTAATGGCGTTTGACACGTGTGATTTGATTTCTGTGACGTAAAACGTCGGAATAAAAAAATAAATATAAAGGTCATTTTTTTAATAAAAATATATTTTAATGGCGTTTGACACGTGTGATTTGATTTGTGACGTAAAACGTCGGAATAAAAAATAAATATAAAGGCTCATTTTTTTAATAAAAATATATTTTAATGGCGTTTAGCACAAAAGATTTGATTGTGACGTAAAACGTCGGAATAAAAAATAAATATAAAGGCTCATTTTTTTTAATAAAAATATATTTTAATGGCGTTTGACACGTGTGATTTGATTTCTGTGACGTAAAACGTCGGAATAAAAAATAAATATAAAGGCTCATTTTTTTTAATAAAAATATATTTTAATGGCGTTTGACACGTGTGATTTGATTTCTGTGACGTAAAACGTCGGAATAAAAAATAAATATAAATGCTCATTTTTTTTAAATAAAAACTATTTTAGTTGGTGTTTGACACGTGTGATTTGATTTCTGTGACGTAAAACCTCGGAATAAAAAATAAATATTAAGGCTCGTTTTTTTTTAATAAAAACTATTTTAGTTGCGTTTGACACGTGTGATTTGATTTCTCTTGACGCAAAACCTCGGAATAAAAATAAATATTAAGGCTCATATTTTAATAAAAAAATATTTTAGTTGCGTTTGACACGTGTGATTTGATTTCTGTGACGTAAAACGTCGGAATAAAAAAATAAATATAAATGCCTATTTTTTTAAGAAAAACTATTTTAGTTGCGTTTGACACGTGTGATTTGATTTCTGTGACGTAAAACGTCGGAATAAAAAAATAAATATAAAGGCTCATTTTTTTAAATAAAAACTATTTTAGTTGCGTTTGACACGTGTGATTTGATTTCTGTGACGTAAAACGTCGGAATAAAAAATAAATATCAAGGCTCATATTTTTTAATAAAAAAATATTTTAATGGCGTTTGACACGTGTGATTTGATTTCTGTGACGTAAACGTCGGAATAAAATAAATATAAAGGCTCATTTTTTTTAATAAAAACTATTTTAGTTGCGTTGGACACGTGTGATTTGATTTCTGTGACTTAATTCAGCACCCATCTTCGATCTTAATTGTTTTACGGAGCAAATGTAATAATCGGCCCCATTAGCCAAAAAGTGCGAAAGGGAAAATTACTGGACTTAAATCTCAAGACGTATGTGTCGACCTGGCTTCCCTGTAGATGTGTGTTCCTAGAAAGTTTGAATGGCGTAGCTTAGAAATGTAGAGGTGCATAGGGAACAGTCACACCTTTTATATATAATGCATTATATATGTTGGAAATATAAGAACAAGTGTAAAACACATCTAAATATAAATTTGAGCAGACATATTATTGGCTTAAACTAAATCAACGTTCTAACCCTGTTGCTGACTTCATGTTTAGTCGACTAGGTACTGAGTAGTAACTTCATTCTATACTGACTGATCGATAATTATACCTGGTACTACAAGTTACACTTCGTGTTTTAGCTCGTCTTTGGAAGCAATGTTAACCGAGTTAATTTGGTTGATCAAGTTGGGAGCTCGATTACTCGTGGACTTGTGCCAAACGAAGCTCACTAACAATATACTCCCATACACGCACTTAGGACTACACATTCAGGAAATGTTTCACATATCATTATTAACACAATCAGAAAGGTTAAAAAGTTAAGAGATGATTGATATTCTTTGTAGATAAGACCTTATTATCTATGGACTTGTTTATAAAATTTAGTTATTTTTGGATATGAATTTGCATTTGACAGTCAACAAACAATGGCGTGCTTTATTCTCTGTTTTTTTTTTAAATAAAATAAAACCAAAACGGATGTTTTCATTTCTATTTTCTCCGTTTCAAATAACACTTCCTTTCTTATTTATATTTCTGGAGATAGTTCATTAGTTAATCTTTCGAACAGGATCTTCTAAACTTCAACATAATTTACTGATTGGAGAGTAACTATCAGTAATATTGAAAGGCAGCTACACAAAAACACTTTTATTTCAGTTTTTTTGCATGGTAATCCTTTTGTGTGTTGTGGTACAGTGGATATCGGCTCGGAACGAGAAACCGGGGAGTCGAGTTCGAATTCCAGTTGAATCCATTGTATTCACTTACGCGCAAATACCCTTGGGAAAGGTATTAATCCGTCTCTTCCTTTCAGTTATGGGTTAAATAGCAGGACAGATTGGGTTCTATAGCCTTGGTCGGCAACCAGTCTACCGCAGAAAGCAATGGCAACCTACTGCGGGATAATCTTCTGCCCAGTCAGTCATGTCTCTTTCGAGACATGATCGCCCAAGCGTGTATCACGTATGGCACTTAACTGACTGAATCCTTTTATATATCTCATGATATCACTGGTAGAATTTTGATCAATGCATTCATATAATGAAAGCGTGAATTGTGGCACTAAATTTAAAACGAAACTATACTCGTTATAATTTAACGTTGACTGCATCTGCTTCCACTGAAAAGAGGATTAGACAAAGTGGTCGATTAAAGGAAGAAAAAAATAATTATTAATTGTATGAAAACGATATTCATGGTTGCTAGCAAATGGTAAATAAAGTCCAGAATATTGTAATATATTACGCTGCTGGATCTGGACAAACATCAAGAAACACGTATATATAAAAATATAATTTTATATTTTTATTTTTTATTATTGACGTTTGTGTGGAGCAGGAGGTCAGCCAGTGAGAAATTGCATATACGAAGGAGTCGTCGAGAGTCGTTAGCCAGTAGGAATTCTTTCACTTCAGCCAAAAATTCTAAACTTTATATATAGTCTTAAAACTTCCACGCATTTTTACTTTTTCGGATTATCGCTTTGTTATCACCATCTACGGCCAGATACGTCTGTCAACCGCCTTTGTTCTTGGTGGACTTTTTTTTATATTGCTGGATGTACCGGTCAATCATATCCTTGCTGGCCATCACCTATGAAGCCGATTGTCGTTTGTGTTTATTTCTTTTGTTTTTGCCCTTGCTGAGATCATCCACGGCCTGATATATCTGTCAACGACACTTGTTCTTTGTTGACTTCATCCACGGCCGGATGTACAGTTCTGTGCAAAAGTATTATAACAAAAACGATTTTATCATATATGATGCATATTGACAGAAAATAAACAATTTAATTAAAGTAATTTTATTTGAGATACTCAACAAATGCTTTAACAAGAAAAAATACTTGTTACAACATAAATTTAATATTTAGTATAATAGCCTTTTGCTTTCATCTCAGCCTTCATTCTGTTAGGCATTGACATCACAGTGTATCTAATGGTATTTCCTGCCAAGCAGCTTGTATTTGTTCCTAAAGTGTGTCTTGCAAAGTAACATTATATTTATCATTTCGAGAGGGGGGAATAAGAAAAAAGTCAGTCATATCCAAGGATAATAGAATAATGAGTAGCTTCAAAATAACTTGTTTAATAGAAAATAAGATAAATTAAATATAACTTCTTTTTAATACATTTCTTTTACACTTAGTTTTAAATAATCAATATTTATTAGCAGTTTACTTGGCTTTTCATGCTGCATTTGAATTTCAGTGAAGGTTTTTAGGAAAATCACCCCTGTCCTAATACTTTTGCACACTACCGGTAGTCTACAAAAGTGTTAGGGCATTATTTTGATGCCTCATAAAAAATAAAATAGTTATTGTCCTAATACCTTTGCACAGTACTGTAGCTGTCAATTGCCTCAACGTTCAAGGTAACATATTACAATATGAGTTACAAAAGAGGGGTGTCAAAATTCAACAATCGCTGATGCTGGTAAATAACAGGCGATGAAAAGTACGACAGAAATTCGAAGCCTCATAAAATATACCGAATGAAATTTTCCAGAAATTGAGATCGAAAAACATAGAAACGGAAAAGAAGAGGGTCGAACTACTATGAACTAATTACCCTCCTTTCGTGTGACTTGCTCGGATGAGAAACATACGGAGTATTGTCCTCATCTTTGTTGCTACTAACTTCGATGAATACCGAGGATACTATTAATAATTTATATGACAAATAAGGAAATTCTAAAGAAATAGGAAATAAAAGAGAACAGAATTGTTTTTGTAATATTGCTCCTTTTATACGGCAATAAATTCTGGACATTTTCCTCACAGATCAAGAAGAAACTTGAGGCAACTGAAATGTGGTTCTACAGAAGGATACTAGGAATGCCACGTGCTGAACATGTTAGCAACGATAAAGTTTTAGATAAAATAGAAGAAAAAAATGAAACTTTTACTTAGAATCAGGAAGAGACAGTTGAAACTAGGGCACTTAATGAGGAAAGAGAGCTTGGCAAATGTGATACTCACAGGACGTATTGAAGGCAAGAGGGACAGAGGAAAGCAACGCATAACCTATCTAACGAGCTTGAGTAAATAGCTGGCAGAACAGGGGTTCGGAGAGATAGAAAAGAAAATGAAAGCTATAAATAACATAAAAGTGTGGATAGTCATGATCGCCCATTTCTTGAAGAGACATGTCACAGAAAGAAGAAGAAGAAGACTATCATGAAACTTTCTTTTTGAATTTCTATGGTGAGGAATTTTAACTGCTTACATTATATACACCTAAACTATTGTCTTTATCTTTGTTGCTATGACAACATTACGACGGTTGTGATCTACAGCCTTCTTAAGGCGCTTGCCAATCCGGGTAATTTTCAGCGAATTTCGAATTGAACTCTTTATGACGTTATATTGTTCTAATACCGCTGCCCATATTTTAAAGATACCATGTCTTATTTAGTACTGCTCAGTTATTGCTCGACATGTTTCTACTGAGTACAAGTCTGCAATATAGGGACTGAATTTACGAATCAATACTTTAATCCACTAAAACATTATCCTGAGCGACAATCCTGAGTCTAGAAGTTGGTGCCTTAAACTTAATATTCTCACTGCTGAGATTGCTGCTGATGCGTGTCACTGCTGCTGTTAAAGCTTTGCTGTCATTGCTTATTGTTTCAATATCGTATTTATTGTAAAGAAATTACCGTAACAATCAGAAAGTGACAGCTGAAAATTTTAGGTCATATAATGAAGATATGCATTCTGGTGCAATAGATATTGGCTCAGAATGAGAAATCAGAGAGCCGAGTTCGAATTCCAGTTGAATTAATTTAAGCGCAAATAACCTTAGGAAACCATTCATATATATATATATATATATATATATATATATATATATATATATATAAAAGACAAGATGTTTGTGTGTGTGTGTGTCTGTTTATCTGCCTGTATGTCTGTATTTTTTTCAACCCTTTTATTTTAGTGTTTGATTCGGGTTTGGCTCTAAGAAGCTATAATTGTAGTTCTTAGTCTCAGCCATGATACCATTTATTCAGAGGACTTATTTAGCCTTCAAAATTCAGTTTACGACGAAAATAACTTATTTGATATCGATACCAGGAAATCAAAATTTGACTTACATCCATTTATTTTTCTTTCAGTCTACGGTTTCGCTTTAACTGGAAACAACTATTGCTTTTTAGTATTTCGTGCCAAAATACAAAGAGTCTGAGCTCCAGGATCATGGATTAGTTTCAAAGCTTTCATTACACCCGAGCAACGCTGGGCTATACTGCTAGTAAACGAATAAACGTAGGTAAGGTTTCGGGAATTTTATCGTAGCCCACTATTTTCTCTTTAGAACTATTTTGACTTAGTTACATTGCAAATAAGCGTAAATTCTCATATCTGACATACCGATATGTACAGATCCATTTTCTTTTCTTTTTTTCAGCATCTACTGAGTAAACTTATGATTCATAGTTAAACTATGCTGAGAGGAACTAAGTCAGAGTTCTGGTGTGTATCCCATCATTCATCCTTCTCTGCTATTTAACCCATAGCTAAGAGAAAATATAGTTTCATATCTTTCCCAAGGGTTATTTGTTCGAAAATGAATATAATAATCTCGACTGGGATTTGAACACGGCTCTTTCCGAGTTTCTAATAATTACACCACTTGCTCACCCGCCACTTTCACATTCATTAATCATTTTGATTAACAAACTAAATATTTCTGACAGGAGAGTAAGCGGATGTGAAATTTCTATATGACTTTTATTACGTAAAAAGATAATGACAAATATTCTATGAATCATTTAAATTTTAACATTTTCGCCCGAGGTAGGGTTTCTTAATATTCTAGATTTAAGAAAAAAATGAAGCGCGCTATTATTCTTATTCTTTTATATCCATATATTCTCTTGGACGTAGGCGTTCATAGCTCTCCACAACTTTTTTTATACTCAGGAGTAGCACTGAATCACACACACACGCACATACACACATACGCATACCCCCCCACGCTATTATTCTTTTATATCCATTTTATTCTCCTGAACGTTGGCGTTCATAGCTCTCTACAACTTCTTTTATACCCAGGAGTAGCACTCAACCACACACACATGCACATACACACATACGCATGCCCCCCCCCCAACTTGATATTATTCTTTTATATCCATTTTATTCTTCTGGGCGTAGGCGTTCATAGCTCTCCACAACTTCTGTTATATCCAGGAGTAGCACTACCACACACACACACACACACACACATGGACACGCACATACACACGCTATTATTCTTATTCTTTTATATCCATATATTCTCCTGGAAGTAGGTGTTCATAGCTCTCCACAACTTCTCGTCTTTTGTTGCTCTTAGTTCATGTTCTGCCATATAGACGCGTTGACTAAATTACTCCTAATACTCCTGATTTCCAGCTGCTTCTCTTTCTTTCTTTCAATATGACCTTCGAGTGCTATATTCCTGAGATGCTCTTTCTTCGTTAGGCGTTCGCGCCATTGCAGCTATCTCGTTATGATTGCAAGGATATCTCCGTTGCAGTTCCTATTTTCCGTAAAATCTCTTTGTTGACCACACGTTTTGCCTATGTTATTCACAGCATTCGCCCGTGGAACAAAATCTTTGTCTCTTCAAGTGTTGTCTTCATTTGCGAGGAGATTATTCAGCATTCACTTCATTATAGAAAATTAGATATTACACAGGAGTTCGGCACACTTTTTCTGCGTTTTTAAAGACATTTTCTTACCTCTTAATACTTTCCTTGGTTTGTAGTAAACAACTAGCACTGTTCCCAGACGTATTCGGATTTCTATATATTTCTGTCGTCTGCTTGGATCAGTGGTCCACAAACGTTTTGTTTTTGGAATTAAACTTTGCTCGCGTCTCACCAAATTTTTGTGGTGAAAAGTACATTTAATTATCAAAATCAGAGAGAACAAAGTACATTTAATAATCAAAATCAGAGAGAAAAAAGTACATTTAATTATCAAAATCGGAGAGAAAAAGTACATTTAATAATCAAAAACCGACATAAAAAAGTACATTTAATAATCAAAATCCGACATAAAAAGTACATTTAATTATCAAAATCAGAGAGAAAAAAGTACATTTAATTATCAAAATCGGAGAGAAAAAATACATTTAATCAAAAAGAATCAAAAAACCACATAAAAAAGTACATTTAATAATCAAAATCGGAGAGAAAAAGTACATTTAATAATCAAAATTAGAAAGAAAAAAGTACATTTAATAATCAAAATCAGAGAGAAAAAAGTATATTTAATAATCAAAATCAGAGAGAAAAAAGTACATTTAATAATCAAAATCAGAGAGAAAAAAGTACATTTAATAATCAAAATTAGAAAGAAAAAAGTACATTTAATAATCAAAATCAGAGAGAAAAAAGTACATTTAATAATCAAAATCGGAGAGAAAAAGTACATTTAATAATCAAAATCAGAGAGAAAAAGTACATTTAATAATCAAAATTAGAAAGAAAAAAGTACATTTAATAATCAAAATCAGAGAGAAAAAAGTACATTTAATAATCAAAATCGGAGAGAAAAAGTACATTTAATAATCAAAATCAGAGAGAAAAAAGTACATTTAATAATCAAAATTAGAAAGAAAAAAGTACATTTAATAATCAAAATCAGAGAGAAAAAAGTACATTTAATAATCAAAATCGGAGAGAAAAAGTACATTTAATAATCAAAATTAGAAAGAAAAAAGTACATTTAATATTCAAAATCAGAGAAAAAAGAAAAAATACATTTAATAATCAAAATCAGAGAGAAAAAAGTACATTCAATAATCAAAATCAGAGAGAAAAAATACATTTAATAATCAAAATCATAGAGAAAAAAGTACATTTAATAATCAAAATCAGAGAGAAAAAAATACATTTAATAATCAAAATCAGAGAGAAAAAAATACATTTAATAATCAAAATCAGAGAGAAAAAAGTACATTTAATAATCAAAATCAGAGAGAAAAAAGTACATTTAATAATCAAAATCGGAGAGAAAAAAGTACATTTAATAATCAAAATCGGAGAGAAAAAGTACATTTAATAATCAAAATTAGAAAGAAAAAAGGACATTTAATAATCAAAATCAGAGAGAAAAAAGTACATTTAATAATCAAAATCAGAGAGAAAAAAGTACATTTAATAATCAAAATCGGAGAGAAAAAGTACATTTAATAATCAAAATCAGAGAGAAAAAAGTACATTTAATAATCAAAATTAGAAAGAAAAAAGTACATTTAATAATCAAAATCAGAGAGAAAAAAGTACATTTAATAATCAAAATCGGAGAGAAAAAGTACATTTAATAATCAAAATCAGAGAGAAAAAAGTACATTTAATAATCAAAATTAGAAAGAAAAAAGTACATTTAATAATCAAAATCAGAGAGAAAAAAGTACATTTAATAATCAAAATCGGAGAGAAAAAGTACATTTAATAATCAAAATTAGAAAGAAAAAAGTACATTTAATATTCAAAATCAGAGAGAAAAAAGTACATTTAATAATCAAAATCAGAGAGAAAAAAGTACATTTAATAATCAAAATCAGAGAGAAATGTGCGTTGTGGTGCAGTGGATGTCGACTCGGAGAGGGAAATCGGTGAGCCGAGTTCCAATTCCAGTCTAACACTTTGCATTCACTTACGCACTGGTACCCTTGGGAAAGGTATTAATCCGTCCCTTCCCTCCAGTTATGGGTTAAATAACCGAGGCCTGTTGTTTATGCGATCTGTGGCAGACGTCTGCACCGATTGTTTGTTATCAGCAGTTCCAAAAAGTGTGGATGGTGCTACACAAGCCTTCACCACTTTAAACTATTCTTTGTGTGGATGTCTAATTGTGTTAGACGCTCATATGTCGAAATCAGCGGGAGAGTCCATAATAAGATGTTATGCAAGGATTCGTTATCGGCGGTCACAATCTGAACAACGCAAAATACGCAGACGATACAGTGCTGATAGACGACATGGAAAGAAAACTACAAGACCTCCTACAAAAGGTAGCTGAGAGAGTGATAAAAAAAAATTACAAATAAACTACAAGAAAACCGAAAGCATGGTCATCAGCAAAAAGAGCAGCCCAAAATGCCAAATACAGGCGGGGGATAATAAAATCAAGCAGGTACAAAAATTCAAATACCTGGGAAGTCTCCTAATAGAAGACAGAAAGCGAGACACTGAAATCCGAAAGCGAATTGGTATGACGAAGGACGACATTCCAGAAGCTGAGTAGAATATTGCGAGATAGGAAAATTTCGTTAGATACAAAGAAGAGAATACTGGATTTTTATGGGATATCAGTTCTTCAATATGGCTGCAAATGCTGGACATTCTTATCAAAGATGAAGAAAAACCTGAAGCAACTGTAATGTGGTTTTACAGAAGGATGCTGCAATGATGATGTTTTGGAAAGTTTGGAAACGAAAAGGAAATTATTGCTGAACATCAGGAAAAGACAGCTAAAGTTCCAGGGACATTTAATAAAGAAGGAGGGCTTGGAGAATTTGACACTCACTGGTCAGATAGATGGAAAGAGAGACAGAACTAAGCAGCGTGTAACATATTTAACGGGCATAAGCAAGTGGATGGCAGAGCTAGGTTTGGTGGGATAAGAGCCACCAGGGATAGGGAGACGTGGAAAGCCATGATCACCTACGTCCTGAAAGAACAGGGCACATAGAAGAAGAATATATATGCCAACTGTTTTTTAGAAATTAAAATGTGGGTATAAAATGGGGGATCAAATCTATATTATAATCAATATATAAATTGATCTCTCATTTTGTACCCATGCTAGTTTCTATAAATTTATATTCTAGATTTATGGGCTTGAGCTAGTGGATGGCAGAGCGGGGTTTGGTGGGGTAACAGAAGAAAACGTGCTAAGTACCACCAGAGGCAGGTAGACGCGGAAGGCCATGATCGCCTACGTCCAGAAAGACTGGGACTCATGCAGGCAATTTTAAGTAATCTATAATAATATTTTAAATTTTAAAAAGCATATTTTTGGCATATAAATTTTGAAACTGTTTCTAAATCTTTGATTGTCTTTCAATCATTTCACCCTCACCTGCTATCCTCTTCCGCTGTACATAAGAGGCGATTCGCACCGTTTTGTAACCTCTGCTTAGAACAATAGGTGCCAATGAATGTGATCTTCATGGGATAATCAGCCTAATGAGCCATGTAACTTAGTTTAGCGAAACAAAATTGAATCAGAAATAAGACGAAAATACTGTGATTTTCTCAAGATCAACGGAACAAGAAATGGGAAGAAAAAAATAAAAATGCAGAATACACAGTTGATTGACTGATTCGTTTTTTATGATTTATCAAATTTTCACAGAATTCAAAGCCAGAAAATATATATTGAGATTGCAAGAATGTTTTTCAGATAATAAAGATTTGGTGATACAATTAACCTGCAGCTGTGCGGGTGGGGGGAGCGGTGTATTCATATCTTTACCAAGGATATTTGTACGTAAGTAAATACAACGGACTCAATTATTTGGAAAAAATGTTAAAAATAAGGCTATTTTAAAGAAGCTGGAGACCCTAATAAGATTTATTATCGGTGGGTATATTATTAACTTAGTCCGAATAATGTAAACACTGTAAATAGTACCTCATCTCAATACTATAGACAAATATCCTCTCTCCTATATGGCAGTGAATGCTGGACAGTTTCATCACAGTTGAAAAGACTGAAGGCGCTAAAACTGTGACACTACAGAAGAATGTTGAGAATAACATGGATTGAACACGTGAATAAAGAGGATGTTTTAAGAAAAATATTAACAAAAGGGCGCTTGTACTTAGAATCAGAAAGAGACGGTTGAAATTTCTCAGTTACAAAATGTGGAAAAGGACTTTTAGAATTTGGAACTCACAGGACACAGTGAAAGCAAAACGAACAAAAGGCAGTGGACTAGATTCCTGACGAGAGTGTGTGAATGGATGCCGAAGCGACTGGTAGGCGAGATGGCAAGAGGACGAACATTAATAAGAATTACGAGTTATAAGAATTTGTTGAGAGCCATGATGGCCTTCGGAAAAACGGCACAGTGAAAAGAAGCAGACGTAACGCCCAATTTTGATGTACGTTGTGGTGCAATGGATATCGACTCGGAACAGGAGATCGGGGTGTCGAGTTCGAATTCCAGTTGAATTCGTTGCATTCACTTACGCACAAATACCCTTGGGAAAGGTATCCGTCTCTTCCCTCTAGTAATTGGTTAAATAACAGGACAGGTTTGGTTCTATAGCCTTACTGCGGGATAATCTTCTGCCCAGTCAGTCATGTCTCGAAAGAGACATGATCGCCTAACCGTGTATTACGCATGACACTTAACTGACTGACTGAATATAATAGTTGAAAACACGATTAAGGCTTCTACTGGACATAAAATGGAGGATCGATTTTCTATTGTTATGAAGTAATAAACTGATTCCCCACTAATTACGAATTAATAATATAATACATTTCTTCCCTCTCTCGCTATGAATCAAATAACAGGACAGTTTGGGTTCTATAGCCTTGGCTGGCAACCAATCTATTGCAGAAAGTAAGGGCAACCTAGTGCGGCATAATCTTCTGCTCAGTCAGTCATGTCTATTTCAAGACATGATCGCCCAAGCGTGTATCACGTATGGCACTTAACTTACTGGCTGACTTTTGTTAAAAACGGTAAATGCTTTCTTTTTACAAATAATAATTTCTTGCTTTGTGTCACGAGTGAAAGAATTTTTTTTTATTTTGAATTTTTCTTTCTGATTCTGCCATCAACATAATAACATCCGTTAATGCTACATTATTAAGATTATGCCGTTGGATATAAATTCCGGTAGCACTTCTAGTTCTTATGTGAATGTCCTGCTGTACAGGTGAAATGAATCCGGTTAGAAAACGGGTACTTACTCCTGTCTCTATTTCTGTTGAGTCACTGAACCCATCCTCTAGTCCTATTAACACGTCATTTAATCAAAGCAAGCCGCGAAGGTTGCTCATTAAGCTATGAATAAAAGTCACCAAATACTAACGCTTCAAGCCAAACTGATTTTATAACCACCGACATTTTGCTGAATAAATCTTATTCGTGCAAGTTTTGATAAGATTTCTCGGATATTCAGGCCGGTAGGTGAAATCAATAAATATTCATCATTGGTAATGGCTAGAAGTATAGGCGAAAGCAGTTAGATAGATAAATCCATCGGACAATTATTATATAATGTACGTAAAAAAAAAGAAATTCTAAGATCTCATGAAAAACCATATAAAAACTTTATATTACACACACACACACACACACACACACACACACACACACACACACACACATATATATATATATATTATATATATACAAATGAATAAGTAACAAAGAAAATATTTGCAACGTTCAAACCATTAATTTAAACAGTGCTCAATATAGAAATAGAGCGATGAATATTTATTATAAATTATACTTTAGAAGATGTACAAACTACAATCTACTACAAAATTGTACATTTTGTTTCGGCATTAAAAGAACAATGTTTCATCAGGTAGTTGATAATGCTGGTAATAAACGTTATTTTAAAAAGTTTTTAAAAAATAATGTTTAGTACCATCATTATTAACTACCTGATGAGACATTGTTCTTTCATTGTCAAAACAAAATGTGTACATTTGTAGTAGATTGTAGTTTGTACATGTTCTAAAGTATAATTGATCATAAATATTCATTGCTCTATTTTTATATTGAGCACTGTTTAAATTAATAGTTTTTCATGTGATATTATAATTTCTTTTTTTTACGTACATTATATAATAATAAACTTCCTGCCTCTTTTTGCTCGAGGTTTAATCAATTACGAATTGGTTAGGCTTCTCATCTCGCATAGTTTACTTTCAGCCAAGCTTCTCTAGGTTATATGCTGATGGATTAACAACTATTTTTGAAGGAGTCTATCAAACTTTAGATTAGAATGGGGAAGCTCGGACTATTGCTTTAGATATCTTGAAGGCGTTTGACAGCGTTTGGCATTCACAAGTTGAAAGGTTATGGTATTTTGGGGTGATTTTTAAAAAATCTTTTTTATTCACCCACAAAATGAAGGTTGTTTTGAGTGGCCACTCTTCTAAATCTTTTTGCGTTAATGCGGGTATCCTCCCCTAGCCATTATCCCTGGACCTATATTGTTCTTAATTTTCATCAACAAATTTTCTCGATGTCATCAGTTCTCAAATCCGTATCTAAACTGATGACCAAACCATTTATTTCTGTATTAATGCTAAGTTTGATTGGTCCGATGATGCCAAGTTGGCCGCTGATTAAATTTTGTGGTAAATACCAGCTTTTAAACCAACGGAATGAAGTGATTTTTAAATGTTGTCACAAAATTCATTTAAATTGTCGGATTTGTAGGGTTACTATAAGTTTCTAGCTAATTCAACGACTATTTATCTCTTCATTGCAATTTTGCTTCTTTTATTTTATTAGATTTGATTTTATGATGTTAATTTTCTTTTAATGACTTAGCGTCTGTTGTTAACTAAGACAAAAAATGGTTTGTTAATTTTAAAAACTCTAAAACGAAGCTGCTTTATTTTAATCGATAACGTTTTTTGATTTCGATCAACATAGCTGGTTATAATTTTGAGGAGTATAACTACTTGCACCTTGTTGAGATTACGTTTTCCGTTGCCATGAAGTTGAGTGATTATATTGAATCAATTGCAACGTGCGCGACTTGGAAAGTTGGTTCCCTATGTTGTGCTACACAATTTCTCTCGCCAGACTCGATCTTGTACATTTATAATTCTACAATTTGAATTGTAGTCAGATTTGGTCTGGGGCCTCTGCTATGCATTTAGAAATTCTTTATCAAACACAAAAATGAATTTGCCGTGTTATCGGCTCTGACTTTGGTGAGTTTCCGTCCGCCATAATGTAGATTACCTGTCCGTTTTTCTGATTAGGTTTTGTCTTTTAAACATTACCTTTATAAATTATTAGATTGGCAGATAGATGTCATCTTTTTGCAGTTAAAATTGCTAGATGTTCTATGCTATCAGTTTTTTTCCCTTGCACTTCTCGCTTGTGGAAATTTCTTCCGGCTCATTTCCCTCTCATTAACTTTGACTTTCAAACATTTAATTCCAATATCAAACGTTATCACTAGTCTTCTTAATGTCTATTCTTTTATCGTACTCTTTTCTCGTAATAATATTTTTTCACATTCTCTCTGAAACAGTAATCACCTGGGTCTTGGCAGCTATATATGTTCTCTGAAATATATATATATATATTGTATCGAGGCAGCAGATAATTTTCTAAACATATATTGTTAAATATGACAGGCAATAAATGTCTATTATGTTTAATCATGAGCCGTTCTAAACATCGTATTTTGGCAAATAAAATTAAAGCCAAAATACGTTGTTTAGAACGGCTCATGATTCAACATAATAGACATTTATTATCTGTCATATTTAACTATATATATATATATATATATATATATATATATATATATATATATTGTGTGTGTGTGTGTGTGTGTGTGTGTGTGTGTGTGTTCAGAGAAGAAAATACTCACTACTTACTTGCCAGGTTTCAACTATACAGTTCTCATCAGGCAAGAAGCTTTACCGCCTGATGAGACCTTGTATGGTTGAATCTTGGGTAGCAAGTAAGTAATGAGCATTTTATTTCTCTGACATATTTTTGGCTCTGCATATTCAGTACTTTTGTTTGTGCATTGAGAACTTTTTGAACAAACGTTTTCTGGTCTAACCAATACCTCTCTGAGGACATTGAATAATTCAAGCTGAATTTTCATGAAAAGTAATGTTTTAGTTACAAAAATTAGAAAGAAAGATTTCACTTAAAGTATTGTACATTTTTAAATATTACGTTTAACTATATTTTTAACAGCATTTGAATTCCACGTCGGAAAAACGACACGTCTTTAGGTTAACTACGAGTCTACCAATTTTTTGACATCTTCATAAGAATGAAAGTGCTGCTTAGCCAGGCCATGTGCAATTGATTGGAACAAGTGATAATGTTATGGTGAAACACACCTATTCCTCAGATAATAGACTCTCCCTCCTATATTAATAAGAGTTAACGGGAAGTACTTGGGAAGTTTATGGGAGTTCTTTAGACTTCTATTGGAGTTCAGTAGAACTACTAGGCAGTTGATATTAGTCGGCAGTTAGCCGAATACTAAGGAGTCAGCTTTCAGTGAAAGATTACCAAGTTCCTAACATTTTGGGTACGTTAAGTCGACATAGCACGATTATAACCTTCAGTGTGAAAGCTACTCCACAACAGATAATCAGACGGAGGTATTGTCTGGTGAATACGGCGGGTGGGTTAGAATTTCCCATTTAATCGTTACCAAGCAGATTTTTATCCATTTTGCAACATGTGGTCTAGAGTTGTCATGTTGTAAAATCACTTTTTAGTGTCTCTGCCCATATACCGGTAGTTATTTTACTTCCATGCTCAGATTAAACGCATCAGTTGTAGTCGATAGCGATCTTCCGTGAAGGTTTCGGTCGGTTTAAGTAGCTCATAATAAACTACACCCAGCTGATCCCACCAAATGCAGAGCAGTTGCTTCGAATTCTGGATGATCGGTTTTGCCGTCGATATTGATGCATAATCAGGCTTCACCCCACCCCGATCTTCTACGCTTAGGGTTATTGTAGTTTATTCATTTTTTATCGCCGGTCACGATCAGTCAGTCAGTTAAGTGCCATACGTGATACACGCTTGGGCGACCATGTCTCGAAAGAGACATGACTGACTGGGCAGAGAGATTATCCCGCAGTAGGTTGCCATTGCTTTCTGCGGTAGACTGGTTGCCGACCAAGGCTATAGAACCCAATCTGTCCTGTTATTTAACCCATAACTGGAAGGAATAGACGGATTAATACCTTTCCCAAGGGTATTTGCGCGTAAGTGAATGCAATGAATTCAGCTGGAATTCGAACTCGACTCCCCGATTTCTCGTTCCGAGCCGATATCCAATGTACCACAACGCACAGCCGGTCACGATATGATGCGCCAAAAAAAAAAAAAATCTTTTTTTGCAGTTGAAGTAACCGTTCACAAGTAACAAGAAACCGTTCGACGTCTAACGAATTCAACTCGTACGGCACCAAATAGCCTTGCCTTTGAATCATTCCAAATGCTTTCAAACTTTTCCAGACTGTTATGTGATAAACTCTTAATGAATCAGCATGTTCAGCTTGCGCCGGACATGAGTCTTCATGAAATAATGTGTTCAATTCTTCGCCTTCAAATTTTTTCGGTGCGTCAACATGAACACAATTATCTTCAACATCAAAACAATTATTTTTTAAGTATTTAAAACAACCTATTCACACGCCTATATATATATATATATATATATATATATATATATATATATATTACTTTTTGGTCAAAAGTAAATTAAACCAGTACACATCTGTATTAAAATGTGTTCAATATATTTATATTGTAGAACTTTTGAATATTAATCATTTGAAAATTAGTTATTCCCGCAGGATTAACTCATTTTTAAATTATATATATATATATATATATATATATATATATATATATATATATAAAACACTGTTTATTATAACAGGAAAAGAGGAAAGTATAGTTTAAAAGTATGCTATATTATGGATAAAAGCTGTCAATATACTTATATACAGATATAGAAACAGAGTCTTTAGAAATGTATTCCTACTTCAGAGAAGGAAAAGATTGTTCATATAATGTAATACTAAATTTATTTAGACATCACGAGATTAATGCAATTTATCTTTTCTACAATCCCAAATGATACTTAAAATGGCGGCTTTTAGCTTCATGACATTTATTAATACGGCGAACTACTTCATGGGTAACGTTGGGTAAAGTGTCCAGTGGAATGGCTGCAAATGCAATTATAAGTTCTTCTCTAAGGGTCACCCATGTAGTTAGCTTTCTATGTTACGCAACATCCTTACCCCCTCCACCGCTGTAAATAAAAGTCTATAAACTAAGAAAGATAAGTTTTTCTTTTTCTAAAATATGTATACATTTTAGTGGTCTCTCTCTCTCTCTCTCTCTCTCTCTCTCTCTCTATGTCTCTCGGCACACACACACACACACACACACACACACACACATAAATTCCAGGTTCGAATCCTGCCGAATGACACACATTTTCGTAATAAAAATTTATCGTAAATAATCAGGCCAGTAGATATAAATATATAATACTGTTTAATTAAAAACAGAATATCTACTTAAATACGAGTATCAATCAAAAATAATGTTCAAACAAATCATTTCAAATTGTCGGTTGTTTATAACCAAGTTTCGTTAATCTTCGTTAATTTCCGTAACAGGTTTAGATTTGTTGACATTACAATACATTTCAGAGCAGATATGGTTGTTGCGATGAATCGGAAATTGTGTTATATAGGCTTGATTAAATCCTCGTTTAGACTAGAGATCATTCGTGGTCGAGAGGTCTATGACGTTGCCAGATCATATATATATATATATATATAAACTGGCAATTTATGTATAAAGCGAGATCAAATAGTCAGATTGCAGAGGAAAACTTAAGAATGCAAAAGGGAACAATAGAACAAGTATAGGTAAGTCGGGCAGGTAATCATCAGAGAACAGGGAACAGTTTCTAAATACTTTTAGAAAAACGTAAGAACTTTTCGAATTTTTCTAGCATTTAAGTTTTAAAGGCATTTTCAAAGCAAGGCGAATACAGTTTTGGTGGGGCTGTTTTCCTGTCGCTGTATTGACAACCAAAAACGACTACTTGGTGCGAATAAACAAATAATTATGGTGGAATTTGTCATTATAATAACTGACGCATAAAAAATGATTCACTTTGATAATTAGGTGTCATCACAAGTGAGAAATGTAATGTTCTTTTTTTGTGGAATGTGAAGCATTTAAACACCATCTGACCCCCACTCTTTTTTAGTGGGGCGCCGGCCGGAAATGTATTTTTCTTTTCTTTTTTATCACTCCTCCTCTCTTGCCTGTTATCAACGTTTGATGTTTATGACATTATAAAATAAGTGTGCATGTGTGTGTGTGTGCGAGTGCGCTCGCACGTATGACTAAAACAATTTACTTGAGACGTCTTCTTACAGACCATTGCTTCCGGTTACTTTGTAAATCGAGCTTACAATTTGCTTTGCAAACGAAACGTGAACAGTGTCGTTGAAATGCACTTATCTCGAAAACATTTGACAGTGGTACTGTTTCAGTTAGCTTCGGTATTTCTGTACTTTCATGAAGAAGAAGAAGAAGAAAAAAAAAAAGAAAAAGAAGAAGAATATGAGAAAGAGAGAAAACGATAAAAATATTACTAGGAAAAAAAAAAGAAATGTAAAGAGAGAAAGAGAGAAGCGATAAAATAACACAAAAAGGAAAGGAAGAAAAGGAAAATGGAAAAACAAAGAGGAAAGAAAGGAAATAGATACTTTGTGTTAGAACAAGAAGAAGGAGGAGGTGGGGGTGTAGAAGAAAGAGAAGAAAAATAAGAGGAGAAGGATAAGAAGAGAAATAATAATATTAATAACAACAAGAAGATAAAGAAGAATGAGAAGGAGGAAGAGGAGAAAGAGTGGTAAGAGTAAAAGAAGAAGAAGACGATTAAAACTTGTAAGAAGGGAGGACGGTAAAAACCAAACTCCGATGAACTTAGCTCACTGGTGCCCCCCCCCTATATATGAATTTATTCGAGCCACAAGATTAGCAACTAGGCCCTACCCTTTTACTGTGAAACTGATAAATTGTAAACGCAAATTCTACTCCAATAGCTTCTTTTTCTCGCACTTCCGCTTACTTGCTTTCCCGAAAGCTACAATCTTCAAGAATTCAAATGTAAATTCAATAGTCATTTCATGTTTCACTAACTTGCATCCTCTCTCTCAAGCTCTTTTCTCCGTCCATCGCACTTTCATCAGTATTATCATCCTTCTCATACCCTCTTCCTGAGACCCCCGTTACTTGTCACTCTTTCTCATAACATTTCTCCTATGTAACCCCCTGCACAACAGTGGCAGTAAAATGCCTTGTTTCGGGCGACACGATTATAAAATAAAATCATAGGTAGTATATTATCGACCGTTTTCGTGTTAATCGTGTCAATGCGAATGATTTTTACCTTAGCTGCATAATATGTCCTTCGCCAGGGTTACATAGATTTTTGATTTCGGCGTTTTTCTTCTCTTCAAAAATATACCACCCAAGTCTATAAAATCCAGTCTGTCCTATTATTTACCCATATTTGGGAGTAGAGAAGAGATGAATTCATCCCTTTCTTAAGGGTATTATTAGCACATCAGTGAATGTAATCAACTCACCCAGAATTCGAGCACGGCTCTCCGATTGTGCAGTGTGTTAATAAATAATAAATGTATTTAATAGACTAATATATGCGGGTATCATAATGGTTATAGTTTCATAAAAAGTAATCAACAGATCAATTTTAATTTCTGTTCTGTTTCGCATTTTTCTTCATCTTCTTTTATGTGCCATGTCCTTTCAGGACGTAGGCGATCATGGCTCTCCACATCTCTTTATCCCTGGTGGCTCTTAGCACACTTTCTCCTGTTGCATCATGCAACCCTTGTTCCGTCATCCACCTGATTAGGTCCTTCAAATATGGTATCCGTTGTTTTCCCAGTCTTTTTTCCTCTATCTGGCCTGTTAGTACCAGGTTCTCCAAGCCCTCCTTCCTCATTGCATGTCTCAGGAACTTTAACTGTTTCTTCCTGATGCTCAGTATTAATTTCCTTTTCGTTTCCCTCCTTTCCAAAACCTTGTCATTGTTCACTTGCTCGGTCCATGATATCCTTAGCATCCTTACGTTCAATGTTTATTTATAATGGATTTCGAAATATTTATTTATAAAACAAGAGTAAAGTTGCAGTGTAGACTGTGATATTTAAAATTCTAGTTGGCCAGCCATTTGCAGAAATCCTCTAGCTATCCTCCGTGCTGTACTATGTTAGATTATCGTCATGTAAGGTTTTGATTGTATCACTGTCAACTAGATTGATTCTTTACTTGCTCAGCAAGAAACCTCTACGTTCGACATATCAAATCATTAAGGTAATTTCTGGTGAGATCCAATCATTTTCTTCGTTCCCAGTATATTGCTGTTTCCATCCAGTTATGTCTACTTTTTACTACATTTAGGGCAACTAAATTCGACGAGATGCGGTGGGGAAAGAGAAATCGGAGATCCAATTTCGAATTCCCGTCAGGTTCATTACAATCACTTACGTGCAATTACCCTTGGGAAAGGTATGATTTTATCTTCACCCCGGTTATGGGCTGAATACAAAGACAAATTACAGCCTATATCCTTAAAAAACAAAAAAAAAACTTTGTTCCGACGCAGAGATCCAACTTTCCTAGCAGTAAATCCACCTATAGATTCGATATAGTCGTTCGATTTCAGATCGTTTGAAAAAGTGAATTTGTTTTTCATATTCTGGATCAGGCGTGCTTAGCCTATTCTATTATATATTTTTTAAATTGAGAAAGAAAATGATTATTTCTGGTCTCACTGCACAAATCCACGTATTTGTCGATTCTGAATGCTATTCTGATATTCTTGTAGAAGACTCTTAACTGCCTAAAAGAATTCTGAAAATGCTTTCCAAAAACTGAGTAGAGTATTAAGAAATACGAAAATATCATTAGATACTTCATTCTGGGTATGACGATGAACTACAGTACTATGCAAAAGTATTAGGACAAGAACTATTTTATCTTTTAAGAGGTATATTGACAGAAAATAAACAATTTAACCAAAGTAATTTTATTTGATTTACTCAAAAAATGCTTTAACAAGAAAAATACTTGTTACAAAATAAATTTAATATTTAATATAATAGCCTTTTGCTTTTATTACAGCCTTCATTCTACCAGTCATTGACATCACAAGCTTCTTCAATGTATCTAATGGTATCTCCTGCCAAGCAGCTCGTATTTGTTCCCAAAGTGTGTCTTGCAAAGTAGCATTAGATTTATCAATTTTTTATCCAAAATATCCCATAGATGTTCAATAGAGTAGTTTCAAAATAACTTGTTTAATAGAAAATAGAAAAAATTAAATATAACTTCTTTTCAATACATTTCTTTTACACCTAGTTTTAAATAATCAATATTTATTAGCAATTTACTTGGCTTTTCACCCTGTATTTGAATTTCAGTGAGGTTTCTAGGAAAATCACCTGTCCTAATACTTTTGCACACCACCGGTAGTGTTCAAAAGTGTTAGGACAGGGGTGATTTTAAACTTTATTTTGATGCCTCACAAAAGATAAAATAGTTCTTGTCCTAATACTTTTGCACAGTACTGTACATCTGGCAAATTGACCTCCAATCAAGAGAATAGAAGTTTTGAGGCGCGTGGAACCACTTCTTCTTTGCTGTTGTTACGCAGTTCACCCGAAGGCAGCGTGGTAACATTAGTGAGGACCCCAGCGATAGGAAAATAGTGAATCTCCAAACAAAAATCAACCGTATATCTAAACTTATTTATAAATGGAACTTTGTCTGTGTGTGTGTATGCGTGTGTGTGTGTGTGTGTGTCTGTTACCTATAGACTCCGAAACGACTGCACCGATTTTCTTGAAAATTTACACAGTTGTACTATAAGCCTCTGCGAGTGTTCTTAGCTAGGTTTTGTGTCGAGGTACCACAGATAAATATCGAAAATCGATAATCGAAAAAATCGGGTTACAGAAGGAGTGGTCCGATTTTTTTATACACTCATAGACAAAGGCATAAGAAACGATATTCAGAAGTTTCAAGGTTGCAGTTCTTACAATAGTGCAGAAAATCGATAATATATATACATAAAAGGCAAGATGTTTGTGTGTGTGTCTGTTTATCTGCCTGTATGTCTGTATTTTTGTCAGCCCTTTTATTTTATTTTTTGTTTCGGGTTTGGCTCTAAGTAGGTATAATTGTAGTTCTTAGTCTCAGCCATGATACCATTTACTCAGAGGACTTATTTAGCCTTCAAAATTCATTTTACGACGAAAAAAACTTATTTGATATCGATAACAGGAAATCAAAATTAGACTTACATCCATTCATTTTTCCTTCTGTTTACGGTTTTGCTTTAACTGGAAGCAACTATTGCTTTTTAGTCTTTCGTGCCAACGTCAAAAGAGTCTGAGCTCCAGGACCATGGATTAGTTTTAAAGCTTTCATTACACCCGAGCAACGTCGGGCTATACGGCTAGTTTTCATAATAAAATAACCAACAATACATATTATAGAAAATGACAATCAATGCAACACTAGAATATAAAAATACATTTTTTTATAGTAAAATGACCAACTATACATTTTATGACATACAAAAAATATATATCTAAAAAACATATCTTTACACTGAAAGTATAAAATTACCTACAAAATATTTAGATTTCGGTATTAAATAACCCATCGAGGTTGATATACCGCCGAACAAAATCAACCAACCAACCAACATAAAAGAACTCTTTCATGACGTTAATCCATATAATATCCTATAATTTCTTAAATCAAACGGTATTCAAAAATATAACTTTAACAAAACTACAATATAAGACACGCACACACATAACTGCTTCTATTTATCATGCATAAAAAGTGAGTATCAACCACCATTTATTTAATTGTGAAGACATAATAACATACATCATATTTTGTTGCCTTAAATCTTCCCAAAAATTTAAATATTGGTATTAAATGAACCACAAGGACTTGCGCTGTCATTAAACAAAGAAACCAATCAATCGTTAAAAATAAAGAAATGCGTACTGGAGTGTTATGTGATATCTATCCTTCTTGTGTGACAGTGAATGCTGGACAATCGTCTCAAAAATGGAGAAAAGACTTGAAGTAACAGTCTTGGGGATCACTCCTTTTTGGATACAAGAATGGACTGTCCTGATGTGTGACGAAGCGAAAGCGGACTACTGGCGCCTCATAACCAGCTGATCGGGGAGGTGAAGCTCGTCAGCCCGAGAAGGCAGTTCATCGAGTGGAGGGAAATCTCTGATTTCAAACCTCCGCTGCTTTGCAGCCAAATCTAAACACGGAAAAACACCACAGAAATAAATATAAATAGAAAAACAAGAGTAGATCCACGAAGGCGATTCTCTCTTATCATACAACCTTCCGGCAGTTCCTGCAACCAAGCCGGCCCCAAATATAATATCCTGTAAACTTTTGGATATTTTATATATATATATATATATATATATATATCAGAATGACAGACACAACTGTTTATATATATATATATATATATATGTGTGTGTGTGTGTGTGTGTGTGTGTGTGTGTGTGTGTGTGTGTGTGTGTAATAGCTTTATATATATATCTAAATCTATTCATAAGTATATACTTATGTACTTTTATACATATTTAATTTTATACGTAAATATCTTTTATGTATATTATCTATCTATCTATCTATCTATCTGTCTGTCTGTCTGTCTGTCTATCTATCTATCTATCTATCTATCTTAATTAATTAATTAATTAATTAATACATATGGTCTGGGTTAGTGTACGGTCTCCATATACAATCTCCCAGGACTGCGCCCAGGAAAGGTCACTCCAGTCACACCGTCAACGAGCTGAATTTTAACTAAACGGGACGCTATCTTTACCTACTACAATAGTTTTATAAGATAGTCAAAATGCAGATAGGAATAAAACAGTAGTCGTATGATTAGAAGTAGGCATACCTTCTACCTATTATTGATAACTGACCACGAATTATAAAAGTTCTTAGGGTTCGAATGTAAACTTCGGGTGATTAACAGAAAATCACTGTGATAAAAAAATGAAGATGCTCGTCAACAAAAATATTCAGAATGTACCGTAACTTTGTAATTGAGGTTATAGCACGAGCTGGCCACTAAGGGGTTTTGTTACGGCAATGACATTGATAAACGCAAAAATCGCCCAGGAAAGAGAAGGAGACAAAACATTTTCCCCAGGGAATATTGTCTGTCACCAAAGACCTTCAAAAGTAGAATAATGATTTTTTTTATCAAGAGAGTCATAAATTCTGAAATGTAAGAGTTATGAGTCAAATGTCCGATTGCTGAGATGAAAAGACTAATTTTTTAGTATAAACTATATAAAAATATATATATATATAAATATATGAAATATATATATATATATATATATATATATATATATATATATATATATCAGAATGAGAGACAAAACTGTTTATATATATATATGTGTGTGTGTGTTTTGTGTGTGTGTATATGTATGTGTGTGCGTGTGTGTTTGTAATAGCTTTTTAAATCTATTCATAAGTATATACTGATGTACTTTTATACATATTTGATTTTATACGTATATATCTTTTACATATATTATCACTCTATCAGCTTATCGAAGTTTATATCTATCTATCTATCTCTCTATCTATCTATCTATCTTAATTAATTAATTAATTAATACAAAACAAAATTATCAGCTAAGAATTGAGGGCGGAATAATTTCTTCATGGTATTTAAATTGAGGATTGTATGAACACAAAAGGGACCTTTTACAAAGCAACAAACTAAATGCATTCGTTGCTCATTAGACTGACAATTTTCATTGAAAATCATGCTACTCAAATTAGAAGAGAAAACACTTGACTAAAATAAAAATAAAGCTTGTAAAGTGCTTTATTCGCGAGATCATGCATAGTTAATGAAATCAGCAAGATTATATATATCAAAAACATTAAAAAATATTTTTAAATATAAAGTTTGTACTGTTGTGTACCTGTGTAGTAACATTAACGTATGCATAAACTTATTTCGTCCTAAACGACGAAATGCGTGATTTTTTTCACTTTAACTTCTTTCTCCTAAAATAGTTCTTGATAAATAAAAAGTTATTACATCGTTATCTCATATTTTCTTTCTTTCTTTCTTTCTTTCTTTCTTTCTTTCTTTCTTTCTTTCTTTCGTTCGTTCGCAGTCTGTTTCTTTCTTTCTTTCTTTCTTTCTTTCTTTCTTCGCAGTCTCTTTCTTTCTTTCTTTCTTTCTTTCTTTCTTTCTGTCTTTATGTCTGTTTCTATCTATCTATCTATCTATCTATCTATCTATCTATCTATCTATCTATCTATCTATCTCAATCTGTTCGTATCTATTTACCTCGGTCTGTCCATGTCTATCTATTTCGTATTTTTTCAGCCTCTTTAAAACTATTTATATTTGCATATTTGCAGCATTCATGTTAACAGCAAAAATCCTTAGTTAACACTTAAACATAATGTTCGTAATGCTAAATTAACTTTCATAATAAAAGTTGAAAGTAATTGGTGTTTAACATTTGGATGAAATCGTTTTCCGAAAAATCATCCTAACAGTGTAATAAGCTGATAAAATGTGGGTTGAGTAGAAATCTCCGATATTTTTAGATGTTTGACTTGAAACTGGTTTTCTAGATTAAAAAGAGAACATATGTTCGTTTCTCTTCAGGCGGCGTATGTATGACTTCCGATCTCTAGACCGGTAGACATTAATGTCACTTTTTAATAAATATCAAATAAGAAATAAAAATAAAACAAGGTTATCTTACTCAAACAAGTGTAGTACTAATAAATAAAATTAAAGTTAAGTCCACTAATTGCTTAAATGTATGCTGCGGTGCAGTAGATATCAGCTCGGAACGAGAAATCGGAGAGCCGAGATCGAATTCCACTTGAATTTACTTACCCGCAAATACCCTTCAGTCAGTTAAATGCCATACGTGATACACGCTTTGGGCGATCATGTCTCGAAAGAGACACGACTGACTGGGCAAAAGATTATCCTGCAGTAGATTGTCATTGCTTTCTGCGGTAGACTGGTTGCCAGCCAAGGCTATAGAACCCAATCTGTCCTGTTATTTAACCCATAACTGGAAGGAATAGACGGATTAATACCTTTCCCAAGGGTATTTGCGCGTAAGTAAATGGAATGAATTCAACTGGAATACCCTTGGGAAGATATTAATCCGTCTCTTCTCCCGCCAGCTATGGGTTAAATAGTGGAACAGATTGAGTTTTATAACCTTGGTCGGCAACCAGTCTACCGCAGAAAGTAATGGCAACCACCTACTGGAAAATCTTCTGTCTAGTCAGTCCTGTTTCTTTCGAGACATGATCGCTCAATGTGACAGAAAAAAGAGTCAACCACATACACACATTGAAAAGGTTAAAAATTCCTAGCACCTGTAAAAGGCCGAAACGAACGAAACGTCATGTTAGTCTCTCCAAAACCTCGTCATTGCTCACATGTTCAGTCCATCGTATATCTTTTTCATTATTTTTTTTCTTTCATTTCTCTCATTTTTCTTTTATTTGTTTTTCCTTTCGAAATTTTCAGGTCCTTGGGCATGACGGTAAACTGCATCCGGCAGCAAGGCCTCTGATTGGGAGGTTGTGAGGAGCATGGAACCACCTCTTAATTGCTGTTGTTCCCATGTCCACCCTGACCCGGAGTGGTAGCATCTGTTAGGGTCCGATCTATGGGAAAATAGATAACCCCATAACTGGGGTCAAAACACTATGAAATTATAAAAATAGACTTTTATAGAAAAATATACATTTTTGAAGGAAAATTATTACCAGCAATACATTTTTGAAGGAAAGAAATTATTTTCAGCAAAACATTTTTGAATACAAAACTAGAAGACATTTTCAGTTTTCTAAAATAAAAAAGAACAAAAACAAACAATTTTCATTAAAATCTGACTAAATCAACCTCCTCAATATAACCGAACATTAAAAAGATACATTAGCCAACACCCCACGCCTTTTTTGGCATTAAATAACCCACAGTGGTGTTGATATGCCGTTAAGCAAAACTCAAATTCGAAATTTTCAACTTTCTTTGAAATTTTCGTTTTATTTTTCATTTGCGCGTTATCGCAAGAAGTTATTTCAGTTTCGTTTCTTTCACATTTCAACCATTTTCGTTCATTTGACTCTTCTAAAATTTTCGTTCTTTGATTTTTTTAATTCTATTTTTCATTTATCCGTTATTTCAATCGTTTTATTTCTCCCTTTTTTTATTTCGTCATTTTTCTTTTACTTGCTTTTTTTCTAAAGTCTTTCTTTCATTAAACAATTTTATTCAAATCTTTTTTCATTCATTTTTCTTATTTTTAACTTTTCTTTCATTTATCTTTCTTTCCGAAAATGTTCTCTTTCATTAAACTTTTCATTCTATGTTTTTCATTTTCCTGTTATTTCAATTTCTTTTTTCCATTTCTCTTATATTTCATCTTTGTTATTTTTATTTGTTTATTTTCATTTTTAGTATTTTTCTGTGTACGAGCCTTGACTCATTTAGTTGAATTTCTGGATGGACAAATATTACATTTTCTTTCCAAAATTATTTGACTCAAAAGCGGAAGTTAGAAATAAGCAAATTCTTTTTTTGAAAGTTAGCTCAACCACTGTCCTAGCAATAACGTCTATTTGGGCGGGTGAGAGTAAATTTCTGTTTTTTGTAAACAATAATCCGTTTGTAGATCACGGAAGTATCGTCTAGGCCACACAGTCCAACACCAACACATACATCTACCTTCCTTCAAAAAAAAATTTTTTTAAAGCCAACAAAAACATAAAGTTTTAAGTTTTGATAAACACTTTTTTAAGGATTTTTTTATCGGATTACTTTTTAGGGTTTGATACATTCACACCCACACACACATGGTCATTCAGCGTTCACGTGATAACCCTAGTTTTACCGCTTTAACGGCATGCCAATATAAGCCGGGAGCGTCACGTGTTACGGCAGTTAGGGTTCTGTCCCGGGCAAGAGCAGACATGTTTCCCTAACTCACACATACACACGCGCACTAATTGCGGGTAGCAGTTAGTAGCGCAAATCTTTATTTCTCACCAGCATGCACACACAATGCTAAAAAACTCCAATTGGAAACAGACATTAACAGTATGTACATTAACTTTATTCAAACTGAACTTGATTCAATTTAATCTTCTATCGAACATTTATGTTTCTCTCCAGACAAAGGGAAAGAACTTTTCTTTCCTTATTTGATTAACATGCTTTCAACTCTATGTAACCTTTGTTAATATATTGTTGTTCTGGTTACTTTCGCCTTTTCGTGTTTTCTTATTTCATGTGTTATTTAATGATCCAAGTTACGCCGAGTCGACTCGTTAATATAAATTAGTAATGGACGCTTCGTCCTCTACAACTTTACGTATTTTAGTGTCCATAGTGTAATTCTTGTTAAGGATTCGATTTTTTGACTGGATTCGGTCATTAATTACACTGGTTAACACGTTAGTTTTTTAGCTAATTTGGTGGGAGCTGATTCCGAAAATGACTTTATATTTTTGCAATTAGCTATCGTTTTTGCTCTACAGAAATCGCTCATTTTTGAAAAAAGGATCAATTTACGATCTTGGCTGATCGCAACATCTATTTAATAAAGGTCGTAGAAACCCATCAATTTACAGTCAGGCCGATTAATTTATATCAGCCACTTGAAATAGACCATTTTTATAAGAACAAAGTGTTTTTGTTCAAAGAATTGTAATACAGAAGTATCGAACTTTTCTAAATAATCGCCAAAATTCAAATTAACTGATAAAATTTATCAGTAATACACTTTATCAGTAATACACTTCATCCGTAATACACTTTATCAGTAATACACTTCATCAGTAATAAGCTAATATGAATATTAAGATTAATTTTTATTTAGCCATGTAGATAAATTTTGCGACGATGTGAGCGATGATCATGGTGAACGATTTCACCCGGATATCAAAACAATGGAAGAGCACTACAAGAGACGGTGGAAATATGGCGGATAAGAAATTAAGAATTAAAAGGATTTTAGAAAAACCCAGCTAAAACATACAAAATAAAATTACACACCCGCAAAAGTGAATTCAAACGACTAAAAGCATTTTGGGAAAAACCCGAACCATGGCAAATTTCACAAGTTAGTGTGAAAAGCAAATTTCTGGAACCTGATTGGATACGAAATAGAAAAACGAACGGTGACGTCGGTCAAACGTTTTTCACACCTAAAGCAGAAAGGGCCTCTGGAGCCGGTCACATGACCAGATTTAATTACTTAAAGACATTCTGTGACCGGCCAGCAGATTCAGATGGGAGCAACTAGAGACACCGCTAAAATGTAACGAGAGAAGCTTCAAGTCAACTCGGACATTCGTCCTCTTTCTCTTTCCTTCTCGCTTGATGATTCCTTTTACTTCTTTTTCTCCATTCAAAGACATTCCTACCAAACAAACACATACATACGTACGTACGCATATACACTTTCAACAATTACTACTATGAACATTTTCTACAAATCTTGATACCCATAATTTATCATTAAACACGAACTCTACCCTTAACTTCATAATAATGTTTCTAATTGCACGTTAATTCTACAACTTATGCTATTCTTTCCTTTTAATAAATTTCTACTTTAACAAGAAAAATGTATATTTTATTCTTACACTATTCCACTATTCCACACTAATTCACACATTCCAACCTGCTACCAACCAACCAACCTTTTGATGAAAACCTTGTGATAATTCTGATGATGATAATTATGGATAAAACTTGTAAGCTGTAGGGAGTTTGGTTATGTATGACACAAGGCAGAATTAAATAAACATTAACCATCCCCCTATAACTTCAGGACAAATGAACAGCTAACTACTGCTAGAGTATCAAAAGAAACTTAAATAACTTTGAACATGACAGAAAATCAAGAAAGAAAATTTCTACCATAGTTCTTTTGTTCACGAAGATTTTGCTTTTGGTCTTATTTCATTAAATGATTTGATGAAAATACTTGTTGGTATTGGTTTATTCAAATGTGTTATTTTTAAAGGCTTATGTCTGATTGTTATTGGAAAAATAGTATTTCTCAAAAAACTACCATCCACCCGTGTACTGAATACTGCTAGAACATCTGGTCGGGTGCCTCTGCTAGTCACCTCGGAGTTCTCAACAAAATCCAACGGAGAATCTGTAATGTGATCGATATTGACTTGTCAGCTCGGCTGCAGTCACTGTCTCACCGGCGTTACGTGGCTTCCCTGTGACTCTTCTATAAATACTTTCACGGCTTCTGTTCCAATGAACTTAGATCACTGGTGCCTCCTAGGTATGAATTTGCACGAGCTACTAGACTAGCAACTAGGTTCTACCCTTTTACAGTGAAACCGATAAAATGTAACCGTAATTTCTATTCTAACAGCTTCCTTTCACGCACTTCCCACCTGTGGAATTCCCTTCCATATACTTGCTTCCAAGACAAGTACAATCTCCAGGAATTTGAATGTAAGGTCAAAAGACATCTCCTATCTCACTAACTCGCATCCATTCTCACAAGCTCTTTTTTCATCATCCTCGGTATCCTCATACATCTATCACCCTCCTCCCAACATGTCCTATAACTAACCACTGTTTCTCATCACTTTCCTCGACGTAACTCTCTGCGCAACAATGGCAGTAGAATACCTTGCTTGGGGTGAGATGATTAATAAAAAAGTCCATATATTTTTGGGTTTAAATACGCATTGATAGGTTTTTACGGATTTACTTTGAGAAATATTGCCATCGGTCAATATCATATATATAGAAAACAAATGAAAAATAATTTTTTTTCTAAATGAGGTATTTCTGTACAGCAAAATACGGCAGCTAAGCAAGAAAAAGTAAGGAGATTTTCAGATTCAGCGCTCTCAAATTCTCTAAAAAAGATGTTTGGTTTCTCGACACCATTTCAAAATGCCTTTTTGCTGACTAGTGTCATTAAGTAAGAAAAAAGTTCAATGAAATTCAAACTCCGGATATTAGTTAACATTCTTGGAATCGTTTTGAATTTTGATTTTTAAAATATTTCTCTTTTCACATGAGTATTATATTACTTTTGTGTTTTGAAGCTCTGTATTATCGTGAAACGGTGATGTTGTGTGTATTGCGAGAAGCTAAATGCATTTTGTAAAGCCAAATGTGACCAAGTGGTGCAATCTTTCTGGAAGTTTTGATCCTAGTACTTGGAATCATTGAAAAACCGTCTGAGAGCCCAACTACGGGTCGACGCAAACACTGTGGAACAAATAATGGGTAGACAGAAACGTGCTACCACGATTTGTCAAGGAGATAATTTTTTGATGTTATTGGTCTGGCGAGACGATTCCAGTACGCGGCACCTTTGGAAAGAGTCCGAAGATCAAAGAAAGGTTTTAACCAAAGCGAAATTGGGCTAACGTATGATTGTGCTAGCAGGAAATCAAAAGTTAAGTTTTGAACACACAGGCAATATTAAAAAAAAATGATCATGCGATATCTCCCAGATCCGCTCAACATTATTGCACTATAAACCACCAGTGAGCTCTCTGGGTTTAACAGGTATCTGTAATAAGAATTTGCTAGCCGCTTTGGTAGATAGATGTACTGCGAATTAAGCAGAAACTGACCAGTCCAGAATCGGTGATTTTATTGTCCATCTTAACCTAATATGGATAGCTTCTAAAATTTGCCGTCTTTACGATTTTTGTGGGCTGAGTGTCGGCGAGATGTTAGAACTGGAGTGAATTCTATCCTCACTGAATGCTTCATACTTTCTCAGATGTGCGTGGGTGGTGCAGTAGATATCGGCTCGGAACGATAAATTGGAGAGTCGAGTTCGGATTCCAGTTGAATTCGTTGCATTGACTTAAGCGAAAATTTCCTTGGGAAGGCTATTAATCCATCTTTCTCCCTCTACTTATGGGTTAAATATCAGGACAGACTGTGGAAGATCTGTCTAATCAGTTATGAATTGAAAGTAACATGATCGCCCAAGCGTGTATCACATGTGGCACTTAACCGACAGAATATCTTGTTATTCCGAAGGAGCCGATTTATGTTATTGAAATTTTGTATGTCTGCAGCATGTTCGTCGTTTACTTCCGCATCAGTAAGAAACACGGCGTGGCAGACAAACATAACCTCGCTGCTGGTCTTAAGAGGGATCCACATTCTGTAATGGATTGGGGGTAAGAAGTGGCTTGTAAATTCCAATGCGCCTATCACCAAGCTGCTGTCTGTCAATCATCACAGGCAACCCCTCCTGCCTCCCTTAAGCATGGACCAAGCGAGTTTCCTCGGCCTTACCCTCTCTTCCGATCTCAAGTGGAACCAGTCAATCCACTGCCAGGAAGGTTGGGTCAGTGTGTCGGGCCAGGATGTTTTTTTCCGCCTGAATCCATCCTGCATATATACAAATCAACCATTCGTCCGTGCATAGAGTAATGCTGTCATATATGGTCAGGCGCCCCTGCTGTTCATCTCAGTGTTCTTGACAGGCTCCAAAGGAGAATCAGTAATATGATAGGTACCGACTTGGCGGCTCGACTTCAGCCACTTCCCCACCGACGGGACGTGGCTTCCCTCTGTCTGTTCCATCTGGTTTACCCGTGCAACCAGACTGGCAACTGGCTCTCACCCATTCACAGTTAGATCAACTAAATGCTGATGACAATTCTACTCCCGCATTTTCTTTTCTCGCACTCCCCGCCTGTGGAACTCGCTTCCATATTCTTGCTTTCCTGACGGCTACAACCTTCAGGAATTTAAATGCAATGTCAATACTCATCTCTTAACCACTTGACTCTAGTTCTTTCCCCACCCCGTATATCCTTTCCTTTCTCTCCATTTTTGCAACTGTCATCACATCTGTATTCCCATCCTTCTCTTGCTCCTTTCTAACTGGTTCGTCTTTCTCTTCACTCTTCTCTTATCTGATCTCTTACTCTTATACAGCCCCCTAATCCTTTTACTCTTATGTAGCCCCCTAATCTTTTTACTCTTATGTAGTTCCCCCCCCCCCCCACTGCACATCAGTGGCGTTACCGCCTTGCTCGGGGTGATACGATTATAAAAAATAGCTCTCTGACTGAATTTATTAAAAGTTAGTCAGCGAGAAGGTTTCTGTTTGTATAAGGACCGGAATTAAATTTTGTGCTTTTTAAAAGTGAATTTCAAAGACAATGTTTTTCTTATGTGAGCAAGTGTGTGCATGCAACTGTGTCCCGTAGCCCATAAGGCCGTAGACGCACCGCATTTACTGCGGTCATAGCACCTGTGTGAATCTAGGAAAAGATAGCCTCTTGATGCCCACTCCTTTCTCTTCAAGCGGGTTTGAATTCAAAGTTTTTCCTTCACCGAAATTTGTTGCCACAAGAGAGCCTGGCTTGTCCTACTATTTAACTCATATGTGGAGGGAAATGAATTTGTGACTTTTACAAGAGCTTTAGAACGACGTGGATGAAATTGAACTCAGTACGTCTAATTCACTTTTTACTCGCCGATGTTATTTACAATAACCGCGCCTCCAGATATTTAGATACTAGCAGAATAGCCCGGCGTTGCTCGGGTGTAATGAAAGCTTTAAAACTAATCCATGGTCCTGGAGCTCAGACACTTTGGACGTTGGCACGAAAGACTAAAAAGCAATAGTTGTTTCCAGTTAAAGCGAAACCGTAGACTGAAAGAAAAATGAATGGATGTAAGTCAAATTTTGATTTCCTGTTATCGATATCAAATTTTCTGCACTATTGTAAGAACTGCAACCTTGAAACTTCTGAATATCGTTTCTTATGTCTTTGTCTATGAGTGTATCAAATTTGATTAAAATCGGACCACCCGATTTTTTCGATTATCGATTTTCGATATTTATCGGGGATAGCTAAGAACACTCGTAGACGATTATAGTACAACAATGTCAGTTTTCAAGAGAATCTGTTCAGCCGTCTCGGAGCCTATAGGTAACGGACACACACATAGACACACACACACACACAGACAAAGTTCCATTTATAAATAAGTTTAGATTTGTCAAGGATTCATTCAACCAGATATGTGTTATTTTACTACTTCCTCATTTGCCATCTTCATAATCCTATTTTCACCAAACTTGACATTCTTTTCGGTGAGCAGTTTGTTTAATTGATTTTACAGGCATCCAGAAAATTGAAGTTATTCCCATTAATAGAATTTTGTAGCGATTGAAATAATTGATGATCACTAGATGCAAAATTAAATGTGGGTACAGCTAAGTTGTATCAATATCTACCGGCTATGCCAAGAGATATTCTGTTTGACGTTGTTCTGATGCAAAACGATATCCTTCTGACTGGCCAACTACGGACACTTTAAACATATGGAAGTTAGGAGGTGCTTAAAGATCCTAAGGTCAGACCGAGAATCCGATATATGGTCATTTATCCAGGTTCTGAGACATTGATCGGGTTATTAATTCTTCAGCATATGCGAATGAGTATATAATGACTAAGTGTAACAAAGGAATGGCTCTTTCATAGATGACTCATGGATTACAAAAAAATAAAGTGGCAAATAAGTAGCACGCCAGCTACGTCTTAAAACAGAACCATTACTAATTAAATGGGGATTTTTTCCGATTTTAAGAAAAAGAAAAAGAAACTTTTTCCCAACATAGCCTTTAGTTTTTGAACGTAGTTTTGGGCAGTAGTTGCGATGTCAAGAGAAAGTAGACTTAACAAATGTCTATCTGTCTTTCTCAGTTTGTTCACATGTATGTATGTATGTATGTATGTATGTATGTATGTATGTATCTATCTATCTATCTATCATTCATTATCTATCTATCTATCTATCTATCTATCTATCACAGTTTATCTATCTATCTATCTATCTATCTATCTATCTATCTATCTATCTATCTATCTATCTATCTATCGTTCATTATCTATCTATCTATCTATCTATCTATCACAGTTTATCTATCTATCTATCTATCTATCTATCTATCTATCTATCTATCACAGTTTATTCATTATCTATCTATCTATCTATCTATCTATCTATCTATCTTGATTTATTCATTATCTATCTATCTATCTATCACAGTTTATTTATCTATCTATCTATCTATCTATCTATCTATCTATCTATCTGGTTTATTCATTATCTATCTATCTATCTATCTATCTATCTATCTATCTATCTATCTATCTATCTATCACAGTTTATCTATCTATCTATCTATCTATCTATCTATCTATCTATCTATCTATCTATCGTTCATTATCTATCTATCTATCTATCTATCTATCTATCTATCACAGTTTATCTATCTATCTATCTATCTATCTATCTATCTATCTATCTATCTATCTATCTATCTATCTATCTATCCTGATTCATTATCTATCTATCTATCTATCTATCTATCTATCTATCTATCGATTTATTCATTATCTATCTATCTATCTATCTATCTATCTATCTATCTATCTATCTATCTATCTGTCTGGTTCATTATCTATCTATCTATCTATCTATCTATCTATCTATCTATCTATCTATCTATCTATCTGTCTGGTTTATTCATTATCTATCTATCTATCTATCTATCTATCTATCTATCTATCTATCTATCTATCTATCTATCACAGTTTATTCATTATCTATCTATCTATCTATCTATCTATCTATCTATCTATCTATCTATCTATCTATCTATCTATCTATCTATCTATCTATCTATCTATCTATGCCTCTGTTCATATCTATCTATCTATCTATCTATCTATCTATCTATCTATCTATCTATCTGATTCATTCATTATCTATCTATCTATCTATCTATCTATCTATCTATCTATCTATGTATGTATTCATTATCTATCTATCTATCTATCTATCTATCTATCACAGTTCATTATCTATCTATCTATCTATCTATCTATCTATTGATTTATCTATCTATCTATCTATCTATCTATCTATCTATCTATCTATCACAGTTCATTATCTATCTATCTATCTATCTATCTATCTATCTATCTATCTATCTATCTGTTTGTTTCTATCTATCTATCTATCTATCTATCTATCTATCTATCTATCTATCTATCTATCTATCTATCTATCTGATTTATTCATTATCTATCTATCTATCTATCTATCTATCTATCTATCTATCTATCTATCTATCTATCTATCTATCTATCTATCTATCACTCTGTTCATATCTATCTATCTATCTATCTATCTATCTATCTATCTATCTATCTATCTATCTATCTATCTATCTATCACAGTTATTCATTATCTATCTATCTATCTATCTATCTATCTATCTATCTATCTATCTATGTCTTCCTCTGTTCATATCTATCTATCTATCTATCTATCTATCTATCTATCTATCTATCTATCTATCTATCTATCTCAGTCTGTTTATATCTATGCATTTATCTATTTCGGTCTGTTAGTACCTATCTATGTATATTTCTATCTGTTTATCGCAGTTTTTCATATTTTCGTCATTTTTAATATATCCATCTTCTCATTCTGCTTTCCATCGCAGGAAAAATCCTTGTTCTAGTACTCTTGAACAGATTGGTGCCCACCATCGCAGAAGACCACCTAACAGCGTGGCTTCAGAGCCAACAAGAGCACCAGAGTCACGGTGTTCTTCCTAGGCAGCTCCAAGAGAAATGCTGGAAGGAGAACAAAGGTCTGTACGTAACGTTTGTAAACCTGACTAATGAGTTTAACACATTTAAGCAAAAAGGGACTGTGGATGATCATGGAGCGTCTCGCCTACCCACCCCCACAAGTTTCTCAGTATGTTCATTCAACTGCACGAAGACCAGCGCGGCCAAGTCAGGTTGAACAGCGACCTCTCTGGACCCATCCCTATCATTAGTGGCGTGAAACCGGGTTGTGTCCTGGCACCGATTCTGTTCAGCATTTTTTTCAGCTTGATGCTCAAACAGGTCACAGAAAACCATGACGATGATAATGCTGTGTACGTCCGCTACCGCCTTGACGGTAGTCTGTTTAACCTCAGGTGACTGCAAGCCCACACAAAGACACTTGAGCAGCTGTTTCATAATCTTCGCTTTGCCGACGACGCTGACCTCATTGCCTACACCAAATGGGAACCTGCAGCCCGTACGTCCTGCTTTGCAGAAGCTGCTCAGCTTTTCGGCCTCGAGGTCAGCTTAAAGAAGACAGAAGTCCTCACCAAGCTTTCACCCTGAAAAGAGTACCGCACATCCAAAATCACCATCGGTGAGACTGAGCTGAAAGTAGTTAATCAGTTTACTTACCTGGGGTGTACCATCAAATCGAATGCCAAGCTCGACAGGGAAATAGACAACAGACTGGCTAAGACAAACAACGCTTTCGGTAGACTCTACAAAAGAATCTGGTAAAGCAAGCATCTGAAGACGGGCACTAAGATCAACGTCTTTAGAGCCATCACACTCACCACCATGCTGTACGGCTCTCAGTCATGGGTAACCTACCGCCGTCACCTACGAATCCTTGAACGCTTCCATCAGCGCTGTCTCCGCACCATTTTCAACAGTCAATGGTGTGATCACATCACCAATTTTCATCACAATGTGGTCCTTAAACAAGCGGAAATCCTAGCATTGAGCCTATGTTGCTAAGTCACAGCTACGCTGGGTACGGCACATCTCCAGAATGGGAGACCATCGTCTGCCTAAGATAGCCCTGTACGGCGAAATTTCCACTGACCACAGAGGGGCAACAAAGAAAATGTATAAAGATTCCCTCAAGAAGTCCCTCGGTACCTGCCACATTGACCACCGCCAGTTGTCGACACTTGCTGCTGACCGTCAAGCCTGACGCTGCACTGTCCACCAGGCCATCTTCACCTCTGAGGAGTGCAGCATGGCCAATCTTAAGAAGAATCGCCGCGAGAGGAGAGACCGGGAAGTCTCAGCAGCCATACCAGACCAGAAATTTAACTGCAGTCGTTGCGGCCGGATTTGCCAATACCGTATCGGCCTAGTCGCCATCCATGTGTCTGCCGTCGATGTGGGCAGCCCCTTCATATATTTTCGTTCGCGAAACCAAGCCAAGAAGACCTTATTTTGTTGATATCTATCTATCTATCTATCTATCTATCTATCTATCTATCTATCTATCTATTACGTGTATCTCATAGTTTTATGATATTTACAAAGCTTTACTTAATACAGTATACAGTCAAATAGCAGTTGATTGTTAAGTATAATTAAGAAGATTGTGTTGCGTCAATCTTTCAAGTACATATGAACTACAGTGCTCGAGAATTCAACAATTCCAATTTTAATCATGAACACGTCTAAACTGTTTATTCTATAAATCTAGATTACCGAACGAGAAATTAAGTTATTTGAAATTAAGTTATTAAGTTGCTTGAATGTAATTAGTCTGGCACAAGGTAACGTGTGCAGGTCACCAGTTATAGATTGAACTCACTACGGTAGGAATAGATTGTGAATTTAACATACTAAATGTTGTTTTTATGACGATACACCTTTAAGTATTTAATTTCAGTTTGTAGTTCATCGCATCTAGTACCAAAATATATTGGCAACTATGGGTAGTGGTTCCTCCGAATGGCGAGTTTGACAAAGAGATGGAAGCTACAGAATCGACAGACACATGTTCATGATCAAGACGAGGACATCTACTGAGATCTGACCTCGAGAGGGATGGGATTCGCCTTGTCTATTTACCTAAGACGCGCTACGCATGAATGGATATCTGACGCTTTGCTGCGCAGGGACTTCGAAACCACGCCCGGTCATAGGACTGATGATGTCGGTGATGATGATTCGATTTGCCACAATTTTTCCACTAAGTGGTGAATCTTCAAGTGAGTTTGTATTTTCAAACGGTTTGAAACTTTTGATACAATTAATAACACATATAGTTGTACCTATACTCTAAAAGGCTATTCCAAACTTATAAGCATCAGTTACAGCCTGACAAAGTTGAAATAATCAGTGAGTGAATCAACAATGAACAACTTAAAACACTCTTTTTTCTTCAGATTTGCAAACTGAAACAGCTTTGTTATGATCCAATATATGAAAGATGAAATATGTGCAGGCAATGCGGAAAGAGAAATTGGCGAGCCGAGTTCGGATTCTGGTGGAGTTCGTTGCATTCACTTCTGGGAAAAGTATGCCAAATACAGGTCGGAGATACTAGAATCAAGCAGGTACAAAAATGTAAATACCTGGGAAGTGTTATAACAGAAGACGGAAAGTGCGACACAGAGATCCGAAGGCGAATTGGCATGGCGAAGGAAGCATTCCAGAAGTTGAGTAAAGTATTATGAAACAGGACAATTTCGCTAGAAACAAAGAAGAGAGTACTGGATTGCTATGTGTTGTCAGTTCTTCAATATGGCAGTGAATGTTGGACAATATCATCAAAGATGAAGGAAAAACTTAAAGCAACTAAAATGTGGTTCTACAGAAGGAGGCTGCGAATATCATGGATCGAGCATGTGAGCAATGATGTGATTTTGGAAAAGATGGAAACGAAAAGGAAATTAATACTGAGAATCAGGAAAAGACAGCTGAAATTCCTGAGACATGCAATGAGGAAGGAGGGCTTGGAAAATCTGATACTAACAGGGCAGATAGAGGGGAAAAGAGACAGGGGAAAAGCAACGGATAACATATTTGAAGGACCTAATCAGGTGGATGATGGAACGAAGCTTGCATGGTGCAACAGGAGAAGACGTGCTAAGGGCCACCAAGGATAGGGAGACGTGGAAAGCCTACGTCTTGAAAGGACAGGGCACATAGAAGAAGAAGATTAATCCATCTGTTCTTTCCCTAGTAGGACAGACGCACTTATCTAGCCGTGGTTGACAACCGTTATAGGAGAAGGAAAACTCTGATTTCAAAACCAGTACATAGCCCTGGCAAAGCGTATACTATGCAGCCATTTTATGCAGTTTATAGAGCTCCCAATTAACTGTGGCCCAGAATTGTGGATTCTATATGACCTAATCCCAGATAAAACTTCTTGATAATTTTTAAAGATTTGGTTTAAACAAAACAAATGACCGGGTTAACCAATTTGTATTTTTTCTTCTCTCGCCTTTTCTTCTCAGTCTCTCCCTTACGAGTTTAGCCATAAAAGATATTTTTTTAATTTCGATCACTTTTTAAATTTAAATTACCTCCTGTCAAAACAAACCCTGGACGCCAACGCTGAACTACAAAATTAGTAAATTATGCTATCTGCATTCTTTTATCAAAAGGTAAAATGTCGAAAGATAAACTCGTATGAAATTCGTTGTTATTCCATGTCTATAATGGCACATGACTTATCAAATTTCTGTCTTTCTGATAAGAGTAATAATTATTTATTATTATTCGGTATCTCAAGTAGATTTTATGGCGTAATTTAACGAACCGGGGTGAGTCATTACAAATGACCATGGCTCCTGTCATTTCTTCAACGGTCTATATCAGTGGGTTTCCAAACTTTTCTGTTTTATCGCACACTTACAAATGGAAAGATTTTGCACTGCCCACCTGTATAGCAAATATTCAAAAGCACAATAAATTTTGTTTTTAATCATTTCATCCCAAGCAAGACATTCCACTGCCACTATAGCGCAGGGGGTTACATAGAGGAAGGTGCTGAGAGAGCGACTGGATATAGGAAATGTAAGAAGGAGGGTGATAGACGAGTAAGGAGGTACGTAAGAAGAGTGTTTGAGAGAATGGGTGCGAGTTAGTGTGTTAGGAGGTGTCTACTGACCTTACATTTAAACTCCTGGAGGTTGTAGCTGTCGAAGAAGCAAGTATGCGGAAGGGAATTCCACAGGCGGGAAGTGCGAGAAAAGAAGCTACTGGAGTAGAAATTGCGGTTACATTTTATCGGTTTCACTGTTAAAGGGTGCGACCTAGTTGCTAATCTAGTATCTCGTGCAAATTGTTAGAGAAAGTTTGTTACTGGTTCATAAACTGATTTTATGATGTACTAGGAAATCTCAGGAGGAAGTAACAAATAACATGGATTCATATGGTGGATGTTGCTGCTGCTACTACCGTATCATAAGAACAAACGAAAACTATAACAAGATAATTTAATTTTATGGTCAAAGTTAGCATTGAAAGTTGTAAACGATTGTGAACGATTTTTTTCATAATTACAGCATAACAAAGAAAACAAACACATTTCAACACGTCAAACTTTTGATTTTTAGCAATTCATCTGGAACCCATTTATCGAGTTTATTCAGTCATACGTGATACTCGCTTGGGCGATCATGTCTCGAAAGAAACATGACTGACTGGGCAGAAGATTTTCTCGCAGTAGGTTGCCATTACTTTCTGCGGTAAACTGGTCATCGACTAAGGCTAAAGAACCCAATCTGTCCTGTTATTTGACTCATAGCTAGAGGGAGAAGAGATGCATTATATTATTACGTAGGCATTAGTGGGGGATCAGTTTATTAGTTTATAACAATGGAAAACCGATCCCCGACTTTATGACCAGTAGAAACCTTAATCATGATTCCTATTCAGTCAGTCAGTTAAGTGCCATACGTGATATACGCTTGGGCGATCATGTCTCGAAAGAAACATGACTGACTGGGCAGAAGATTTTCCCGTGGTAGGTTGCCATTACTTTCTGCTGTAAACTGGTTACTGACTAAGGTTAAAGAACCCAATCTGTCCTGTTATTTAACTCATAGCTGGAGGGAGGAGGCGGATTAATACTTTTCTCCAGGGTATTTGCGCGTAAGTGAATGCAATGAATTCAACTTGAATTCGAACTCGGCTCCCCGATTTGGCGCTCTGAGCTGATATTCACTGCACCACAACGCACATCCAAGTTTATTCACGTTGCCAATTTTCTTGAGAAATCTTGTTGAAATTCTCTCACACTCTGTCTGAAGCATTTCATTGGCAACTTGGCGTGGGTTTTGTTCGATTAGTGTTTTCAGACATTGATTGCCAATAGTATATAGACGTCTCCAACCCCCTGGGTTTCTCGGGCACCTATCATATGTATTATTTAACCTTTTAATGAATCGATGGGAGGTTATTATCCATTTCGTTGTCCCTGTTTGATTCTAACTAGTAAAATGACATTTAAATTAGTTTGCGACTATAAAACAAATGAGATGAGGAAAGTAGTTTGAACTGATATTCTTAATGTCATGTCACATCAGGAGGCGATCATGGTTCTCCAAATATTTCTTTTTTTATAATCACTGAATGGGCAGGAATACTTAAGAAATATGGTGGAGTGGTTTCCCGTTGTCTTTCACCTATTTTGAATTCACAATAGTCTTTTTTCTGGACTAACTAATACTTGAGATGTTTTAGCACATAGATTTTTCAATCAATTTAGTGCGAAAGTGAACGCAACAGATTGAGCTGAAATTTGAACTCGGCACGCTGATTGTACTTTCCACACCGGTAAAGGTTACGCAACCTTTCGATACTTCAAATTGATTTCCTATTAACAAAGTTCTTTTGTGGTAGAAGATGCGGTTGAGGAAATATGAGTTGCAAGGTTTTTTTTTTTTAATTTTACTTTCTCTTTCGACGTTTTTCTATGTAGATGTTGATTCAAAAACATCAAATCAAACTCAGCGTTTCGAAATAGCAATATTTTTTGTGCTATTTTCTTCTCAGTCTTTTTTTTCAGTTGTTCTGATGATGTTCTTGCTGAAGGAAACGTGGGTAACAGATTAAGATTTTAAACAACTATCTGATTTACAGATATTCCATTTTACATAGTTTATTCGATATTTCATATCAGTCTTCTTATATATATATATATATATATATATATATATATATAT